>JAQQZU010024980.1:0-10220 GCA_030068025.1 Parauchenoglanis punctatus | reverse complement strand
GGATTACCGGTTTAGTTCCTCTGCCTGGTTTATACGGATCTGCACTTGCGTCCGATCTAGTGAGTATTGCATGACAATAGCTAAACAGTTATATTTTACAAACATTCATGCATATGAAACATACATTTGTAAATTTGTTACTAGTATTGTACTTATCATATTATTTGGTTCCATGTTAAGGGCTATTCTTTTACATGCAACTATGAAAAGAATTCCACAGCTGAGGCAGCTATGACAAGGTTTAGATGTCTACAACTTTATGAAAATCTTGTAGAAAACCAGGAACACTGCCAAGGTCTTCTTGTCACTGTCACCAATATTGAGAACGTAGGCTGTAACAACATATTTTACATATCACATATTTTTAAAGTTGACAAACCTTTGACTACAGTAGTCTAGATCACATGCCAGGACATACTGTCTGCTATCCTGCTGTGAGTGCATGTACAAACAATATTACTTTTCCTACAGCTCACCTTAACAATTTTGAAGAGTTTAAACAGAACATGCTAATTTCTATAAGATGTGGTGCAGCATATTACAGAGTCTGATATCTAGTTTTCTGGTAACTCAGGTTTTGATGTTTATTTCTTTGTTATCTTTAATTTAATCTAGGTGGGTCAGGGAAGTGTGTGTTGCCAAGGCAATGGCATCCTCTGTGGGCTATTTGATTTGTAAGTGAAATGAAGGGGGTCTAAGGTGTCAGGAAGGGAGGAGCAGATGTGAGCTTTGTCCAGACATTTGACGTACTTCATGATGACTGATGTAAGTGCAACAGGGAGGTAGTCATTCAGACAGGTGATCACTGTGTTCTTAGGGACAGGAATGATGGCAGATGCCTTGAAGGAGGTGGGAGAGATGCAGTGGGCTGGACACTGACTCTGGGTTTCTTCTTATATTCCATGATGCAGCATACGCCACTCCACATGTGTTTGGGGTCACAGTTGTGGTAGTAGGATTCCATATTGTCCCTGTAGTCTGGGTGTCTAGGTGGAGACAGTGGCTTTTTGTGAAACATTAATGTATTTCCTTATATAGCCTATGATGGAGTCTGAATTCATAGATGTTGCCATCAGCTGCATCCTCAAACATCTGCCAATCATTTGTCTCAAAGCTGTTCTGTAAAATGCTCTCAGTGTCACGGTCCCATTTGTAGATGTGCTTGGAAACTGTTTTTTGTTTAAGTTTCTGCCTATATGAAGGCAGCAGTAGTATGGAACAATGATCTGCCTTTCCAATAGCAGAGTCGGGGAGGTGTTTGTGACAGTCTATGAATGAAATATAACAATGATTCATTGTCTTATCTCCTTCGGTAGGAAATTTAATGTGCTGGTTGTTGGTGTTGTTGAAGTCTGCTGGCACAATAAATGCTGCCTCTGGGTAAGTGTTCTCTAGTCTGTTTATAATGCCATACAGTTCCATCCAAAGCTTTTTCAGCTTGTGGGGGTATATAAACAACTGAGAGGATCAGTGAACTGAACGTCCTAGGGAGGTAGAAAAGTCTAACTTTGTTGGTAGGCAGCTCTAGAACTGGAGAGCATTGCGTTGTCTACATGCAGACATCCATGGCCCACTAAGAGTTAACAATAGAGCACCCTCCCCATTCCTTTGACTTGCCTGAGTCTTGCAATCTGTCTTGCCAGTAAACAGTGAAACCCTCCAGCTGGATGGCACAGTAAGGCATGCAGAGCTCCAGCCACATCTTTGTACACACCAAAACACAGCAGTTTCTGATGTGGTGTTTAATCAATGCACAGAGCTCATCCAGTTTGTTGTCCAAAGACTGAACATTAGCGAGCAGGATGCTGGGCAGAGGAGGCTTGTTGTTTCTCTGTCATGTATGGCACAGAACTCCAACATACTTCCCTCTCTTTGTTTTTCTCTGTCGATGTGCAAGTAACAAAAGACCCAGGAGAGTGCGACATCTGCGATATCAAAAGTTGTTTTTTTAATCCCTGTACCACACTTTGTTAGGCCTATAAATTGTTTTCTCTAGGTAGAAATAATGTTTTTTGCTTTTAGTAAAGCTTTTTCCCATTAAGTGTGTATGTATTTTGGGGGGTTGCTAACTGTTTAAAATGAATTTGAGAGGTGCTAATTAATGCACAACTGTACCCACTGGTGCCATCTCTCATGGTTAAAGGGTTAAGGTACCGAATCTTGCCTTTGATTATGGAAACTCTCACCAGACATGAAACTGCCTCCATCTCAGCCGCAGACCATGAACATCCATCTCGTAATATTCACATTCTCACATATTTAGTCTGCTTTAACCCTAGTGATGTAAACCGAAATACTTCTACAGTCCACTTCCTAGTGATCCACCTTCTTCCAGAGAAGGCAGAGACATTGTATATTCTGGTTAGCCATAACATTAAAGCCAATAAGAAGTGAAGGGAATAACATTGTTACACATTTCAAGAGCTGGGATGTGTTAGGCAACACGAACAATAGATGATAATGATACTGGAAGTTATGAACCTGCTAGGAACCCCATCCATCTCCACTGAGTGATGAAAAAATCCAAAGGCCATGGATGCTTTATTGTCTGTTGCTGCTCCCAAGTTCATTATCTATATGAATGTGTCTGTTAGTTGCTCATCTAATCCACTTGCTATATGTAAAAAATATCTTGTTTAAAGGCAAAATAGAAGGGTTTTTGTGAGAAGCCATCTATTGCTCCAAAAATGACAAAATCACATCTGATAAGGTAAATAAGTTGCCAGGGCCAGCAGAGCCGGTACACTGTACACTTGCAACACTACACAACCATAGGCAGACCTCACCATTCTGCCTAAGACACCTACCCCATAAACATGTCTCAAATATTCTGATTTAGATTCCCATATTCTGATCCATTTGATGAAATGCCCAAGAGCACAAAGTTCACTTGTCATAATTTGACAACTGATGCCTGGATTGCTTTTTTTAATGTAAGAAACAAGTTGGTCCAATTGGTCATTAGGTATATTGCTGTAGGTCTACCTTACTAAAATTCCATGTTTCATGAGATGATGATGCTAATGCAAAGTGCTGTGTACTGGGTGGGTTGATCACTTGTTCAGTAGCCATTGAGTTGCTAGATCTCGACCCTTCAACATCCGGCAATATGTCCCCTCAGTTCTGCTGTTAAATTCAAGTGAGAACCTTTTGGAACTTGGAGCAAGACAGAGAGAAGAGTAACTGAGAATGAGGACTCTCATTTACAGAGTTTGATTTCTTGGTTACAGATTCTGGGTTCTGGTTCTCAATATACGGTGCTAAATTGACACCATAGTTCTTAACAATTACTTGACAATGAGCATATGTAAAAGTCTGTGTTTAAATAGTGTACAATTGCTGTGTATATAATAGCCATGATAACTTTAGGACTTCAACTGCCACAGTTTTGCACTCTAGACTCTAGTCACTCTAATCAGTGAATAATTGATAACGTCAACAAAATATACTTCATGTTAAAGCTATAATGAATTTAATGGTTATTCAATTGCACTTTTTTGACCATATAACACACAGATATAGAAGCATTTTGCTTGATTTTGACTACGTGCTTGCCTCACAATTTTGGTTGCCAGTGTGTTTTTCAATAAACTACTCAAACTGAATTTGCATCCATTTCCAGGTTCATCTAATTACTGCCAACAGAAAGTACACCCACATACACACAGATTGTGTGTGCATTTTAAAAAGTACACCACCCACATATCATTAACCACATCATTCCATATCTAGTTCAGCTGGCATTACAGTTTCATGTAGTCTAAGTAAACTACTGACAAATCACTCTGTTAGTGAATGGCTCAAGGCAAACCAGTGTAGATAAGTTAACCATTTTTCCAAAAAAGTGAACAAACAGGGCTAACCTTCTGTAAAATTAATACAAATAGGCAGGGCAAACCTGCCTTAATATGAATGGGCAGGGCTAACCTCCAGTAAACAACTTAAACACATAAGTTTAACCCTGGCCTAAGTTTAAGTGTGTTAGGGTCTGCTAGAGTCCATGTGATAAAAATTTCATTATCAAAGAGTGTGTGTGGCTCTGCACTGACATGCACATACACATCATTTTTTGTGCTACTCCTCTACAAATGCACCAACTGCACATGTGCTGGAAAACTATGGATGCTGGATTTGAAGTAAGGGTGTATGTGGAGGTCCATCACTACCCATACTTGTATAATTCCTCTTTAAAACAGTACAAAGACACTCAACTGTGTAATCATTTTTGGAGGGAAACATTTAAGAAACAGATTTGTAAAGGAGGGAGCTGAAGGGTTGATGTGGTGCAGCAGTTGGGTATGTTTCTGTTCCTTCTGTTTTTTTCTTTAGTTGGCTCTCCAACATTGTGAAACATGGGGACAGACTCCAACTTCCAATTAGAGGTAAAGTGGCCAAATTCAATGTTTTGCTTATTATTGTAGATTTATGTTAGGATGTGTGTTGAATCTTGCCATTCTACATGATTATATATGATAATATGTAAATGTATGAGACTGCATTATTATATATTATTATTGTCATGGCAAATTGGAACCAAATCAGGAAAGTCAAAGTAATTACCAGGAGTCAAAATTATACTGATGATATGTTTAATTAGTCCAAGAAAGCACAGTAACAGTTACACATAGACAGTGACCGGGAGAGAGAGAGTCGGTCCCCTCCCCAGATATTTTTGAGTACTTATACTGATTTGAATGCATGTATGCCATCTGTACGGTCACTACAATCCTCCTGGCCTTTTACAGGCATGATGCATCTCAGGCAACACTGCTCCACCGCAATAATTTTTCCAAGAAACCTACCTGCCATATCTCTTCAAAGAAAAAGGGTGGCAAAGCCCCCTAGCTCCAGCATAATCTATGACTGTAGCCCTCTAAGTTTTACTCGCATAATTTTCAGGTGGAACACCATCGCCCTTAATGGCCCTTAATGGCGCTTACAGTGTATCACATTACTTGATGTTCAGGTACTTTCCACCTCTTCCTGAGACTATTACATTACCATCAATTTTATAGTTATTCATGCTTGGATTATATGGTTGGGTTATACATTTAAAGCATTGCTCTTAAGCGCTTTCTGCCATAGGTCAGTGTGAGTGCACACAGACCCACAGTGAGGGTGGATAACCACATGTTACTTACCAACATTCACACATTTGCACACATATATACTTATTTCAGCTCTGCATATCTTGAAAGCCTGTCCTGCTTCAAATCAGATACATCTTGCAATCTAATCAGTTTTCACACCTGCACTTGACTTTTACAAACATATCTAGCACAACAATGCAAACAATGCACCCTCCCTCATCCGCAACCCGAGGATGCGCTGCATCTCCAACAGGTCATCCTGAAGGTCAGTTTTTGAATGGTCCTTAATGTCCATCAATGTTTGGTGTAGATAGACATGAACACTGTTTGTTTTGTTGTCCATATGCCATAGGAGTCAAGCCAAGAAACAAAATAGCACAAAATAGCACCATTTTGGATTCAGAGTGGCCACTGCGTGCTACTGCCATGCCGCCATCTTGGATCAGACTGTCTGAATAAATTTAGTTTAAAATATTTATACAAATTTTCTTTTCCTGAAATTTGTTTGGCTAACTCTATATTCACTCACACACCCACACCCACACACATGAATCCTACTCTCACCTCCCTTACTTAGGGGTGCTAGGTATGTGTGTATGCCTTCCTCAACCTCGGGTCCTCTACCAGAGGCCTGGAACTTTCTGATGAGTATTTTAGCTGTTCCTAGAACTGCACATTTCTGGACACCCCTTCCTCCTTAGATATGGTGCTTAGGGCCTGTTCTTGTACTGCCACAAGAACAGTTATTTTGCTGCTGTTCTTGTGCTGCCATAATCAGAGCCTCTGTACTGTCCTTCAGGCCTGCTTTTTCTAGGAACTTGTAGGATTTCCTGATGTCAGCCACTTCCTCTACCTGCCAGTGGTACATTCCATGGAGGGGCTTGGTCTTCCACAATGCTTTCTCATCCTCCTAGCCATCCTCTGTCTTCTGCTGCCTGAGCCACTCCTTCATCAGTTTGTCATGGGGCCATCTTTTTGATGTATTCATGGATGTTCCTTGTTTCATCCTGGATAGTGGCTCTGACACTCACTAATCCTCATCCCCCTTCTGTCTGTTGCTTGTAGAGTCTCAGGGAGCTGGACTCCAGATGGAACCCTCTGTGCATCATGAGGAGTTTCTGTGTCTTGAAATTAGTGGCATCTATTTCCTCCTGTGGCCAGTTCACTATCCATATCCACTCTTTGTGTTGATGTGGATGAGGGGGTTAAGGCCTATGCAAAATAGCAGTGGGGACAGTGCTTCCCTTTGGTATATACTACACTTTATGGTGACTTTGGCAATGGCCTTGGACTTGGCTTCCAGTGATGTCTTCCATAGCTGGATTGACTTCTTGATGAAGCTTATCAGTGCCTTGTATAGTGCCATGCATTCCAGTATCCATAAGTGGGGCATCAAGTCATGGGGCTTCTTGTAGTCAGTCCAGGCTGTGTCAGGTTGGTCTGCCTAGTCTTAGACCAGTAGCTGGTGCTTTAACCCTCTGGTGTTGGTTCTGATTCTTTTCTGAGCTTTGCACATGTATTGACTCATGTGTCTGCCTAGCTTCTTAACTAGGATGCCTGAGAGGGGCTTCCATGTTGTGGAGAGGCAGGAAATTTACATGTAGTTGGATGGCAGTGTACCCAAGAACTGTGAAGATGGCGTTGGTACGCTGTTGACATGAGCAGTTCTGCTACCATGGCATATGTCTTAAATTACCATGAACAGTCTTGCACTCAAATTTCCCTCAGTGAATCAGCTGAGACAGAACAGACTTCATGTTAAACCATATTGAATTATGTAACTGTACTTTTTTGACCCTATAACAGAAGTGTGTTAGTTGTATTTGCACCCAAACGAGGATGGGTTCCCTTTTGAGTTTGGTTCCTCTCAAGGCTACAGTCAAAGTCAAAGTGAACTTTATTGTCATTCAGACCATACAATTCAAGACTGCATAGTAGGACGAAATTGCGTTTCTCCTGTGACAATGTGCAAAAACACAAGGAAATACTAGACATAACATACATGACATACAGGACCTAAGGACATACTAGACATAACATACATGACATACAGAACAGAACATAGCACATACTACAGACTACACACAACACAGCACTACTACGAGGACTACTACTAATACGAGGACTACTATTTTGCAAAGGGTTAAATATTACACTGAGTTAAAAATTGCAGAGTCAAATATTGCACAGAAAAAGAAAAAAAAGTCAAATATTTTGAGTTAAATATTTCAGTGTCTCACATTTGCAGTGTTGTTTCACAAAATGTAAGTGTAAATTACTTAAATATAGTATAACAAGGACACTCAGTAACACTGGTGAGGTAAAGTGAATGAGTGATAAGCAGTAACTAATTATTCTACAATCAAAATAGGTAATAGCAGCAGAGTATAATAAATATGAAGATATGTTTTAATGTGTGTTAAGGAGATAGTCACACTGTGTGTGTGTGGGGGAGGAGGAGAATGCAGATCAAGAGTATGTAGTGCATTTATTAAAGAGAGTTGAGAAGTCGAATGGCCTGTGGGAAGAAGCTCTTGCTCAGTCTTACATCCCATACTGCGGTAGCGTTTGCCGGATGGTAGCATGTTGAACAGTCTGTAGACTGGATGTGATGGGTCCCTGACAATCCTGACCGCTTTGCTGAGGCAGCGAGATTGGTATATCTGGTGAATCGATGCTGGCTTTACCTTTGCTCTTACTTCCCATCACTCTTTTGACTTTCTGGCACTAACTGAGACCTGGATATCGCCACAGAACTCAGCCACACCAACAGCTCTTACCTCTGCTTATGCTTTCTCACATACTCCAAGAGAAACTGGAAGGGATGATGGCACAGGTCTGCTGCTGTCTCTAAGTTGGTGCTTTACACCTCTCACTCTCTGTCTCATCTCAACATCACATCCTTTGAGTTCCATGCTGTTTCAATTTCCTCTCCAATCAACCTTCTCATCATTGTCATCTACCACCCCCCAAGACCACTAGGAAATCGTTTTGAAGAAATGGACATTCTCCTCAGTCTTTTCCCTACTGAGAACACCCCTCTCACTCTTCTTGGAGACTTCAACCTCCCCATTGACAAGCTCCAGTCCTCTTGCCTTCTCCCTCTTTTCCATTCCTTCTCTCTGATTTTCAACAACTGCTCTCCCACACACAAAGGAGGAAATGCCCTGGACCTGATCTTCAGTTGTCCCTCCCCAGCATCAGACATCACTGCAACCTCACTTCACATCTCTGATCACCACTTAGTATCTTTTACCATCACCCTACCTGCCCTTCTGAAAACCAGCTGTCAACACTTCTCTCCTACTTGGCAAAACCTCCACTCTGTCTCTCCTTCATCCATCACTTCCTGCACTCTATCATACCTTCCAGACCATAACTCCTTTTCCTCCCTTCCACTGGAGCTAGCCACGGACACTCTATTCTCCTCACTTTCCTCAACTATGGATTTCCTCTGCCCATTATCTTCCAAACCCAGGAAGAACTTTCAACCTGCTCCTTGGCTATCGGATGTGTTGTGTAGCAATTGAAGAGAATTAAGAGCGGCAGAGAGAAAGTGGAAGAAATCACAACTTGACACAGATCTGTCTTCTTACCCTGATCTCCTGTCCAAATTCTCATCTGATATAACTTCTGCTAAGACTGCCTTCTATAAGTAAAGCTGGAAATCTCTGCACAAAATCCATGCAAACTCCACAACATCTTTTCTTCATTACTCAACCCGCCAGCTCCTCCTGCTCCATCCTCCCTGACTGCTGAAGACTTTGCCAACTTTTTTGGTGGGAAGATTCAACAAATCTGTCAGACATTCACTCCCACCCCAACTCCTTCATGTCACACCAAGGATTCCCCTTCTACCTCACTGGCACAGTTTTCCAATCTAGCTCCAGATGAGATACTACAAGTCATCTCCTCATGCAATTAAGTGCAATGTGTGCAAAAAAAACCCTTTCTGTATTACATGCCAGTTTTTTAGTGTGATAGTATTCTTAGCCCAGGTCCTAGTGAGCCAGTATCAAAATATATTTGCTGATAGAGACTTCAAAGCACTTACTGTATGTAAGTTGCTCTGGATATGGGCATCTGCCAAATGTTGTAAATGTAAATGTGTTTGATACTATTGATCATGCTACCATGATCAGTAGACTAAAGCAGTGGGTAGGATTATCAGGAACTGTACTGGCCTGGTTCTCCTCATATCTATAGAGTAAAACATTCTCAGTTGCTGTTGGTGAGGAGGTTTCTTCTTCTACCCTGCTTATAAGTGGGGCTCAGTTTTAGGTCCAATTTTATTTTCTCTCTATATGCTATCTCTTGGCCATGTCATCTGGTGATATGGCATTAATTTTCATTGTTTTGCTGATGATTTACAGCTTTACTTGTCTCTGGATCCAAACTATGGGGCTAACGTGTCAATTCCTTTAGACTGTATTAATTATGTGAAAAAATGGATGTCCTGTAATTATCTTCATGTTAACACAGACAAAACAGAGATTTTACTAATTGGCTAACAATGTAATACAGCCCATGTAAGGTTCCTTAGGCCCCAGGTTCACTGGCACATAATATTAATACAGTAGCTAGAAATCTAGGAGTGATCATTGACTCTAGCTTAAATATTAACACTCATGTTAATAACCTGGTACACGGTGGTTTTTATAAACTGAGAAATACTGCAAAAATTAGAATTTTTCTTTTCTGAAAAGATACAGAACAAGTTATTCATGCTTTTATTACATCACATTTAGATTATTGCAATGCCTTCTTTGCATCACTGAGTAGCTCTTCAGTTGCTCGTCTCCAGTTGGTAGAATAGAATAGAATGCCTTTTATTGTCAATATACGCATGTAAAATGAGATTAAAAGCAACTCCTTCAGTGCACACTGAACACAGTGAACACAAAGACAGTTGAAAAACAAGTAAATAAACAGGTAAACAAATGTGCAAATATTTCAAAAGTTGCAAAGAAATTGCGACACTATATACATGTATGGAATGAAATAAATAATTATTTCACTATTGGATTATTGCACGCAATTTAAATATTGCACAATAATAGTGATCATGTGCAGTAGGTAGTGGATGTTGGACCCTGAGAGTAATGATATTGTACAGTAAAGTTGATTGAT
>JAQQZU010024979.1:0-10220 GCA_030068025.1 Parauchenoglanis punctatus | reverse complement strand
CCGTGTTCGTCACTGACAGCACCGAGATTTGCGGGGAAGACGTCCAAGTGTGAGTGGAGGAAATGAATCTTGAGTGAAATGTTGCACTTCATTGTCTTGTATGCTTTGAGAAGTTTGTCAACCAGCTAAATGAAGTTTGGGGCTCTGTAATTGCCCAGAAAATTGACGTCTTTGAAGGCTTTCCAGGCAATTTTTTGAGGCCCAACTAACAACTCTTCAAATCGCTTGTCACTCATAACATGTCTGATCTAGGGGCCAAGAAAAATGCCCTCTTTGATCTTGGCATCAGTTATTCTTTGGAACATCTGTCTTAAATAGCAAAAACCTCTGCCTTCCTTGTTCAGTGCTTTCACGAAATTCTTCACGAGTCCCAATTTTATATGAAGAGAAGGCAAAAATATCTTTGCCAGGTCGACAAGTGATTCATGTGCCATGCCACGTTTTTCTGTCCTAGAACTAACTTTTTATGGAGTGGCCAGTTCTGTCGAGAATAGTGCGACTCTTTGTCGGCTGTCACATTCACAGATGAAACAGTATTTTGTGTAGCCGAGCTGCAGTCCTAGTAACAGAACAACGACTTTACGATCTCCACAGATATTCCAGTTGTACCTGGTGTACTGGACGTACTTCAGCAACAGTTCCATATTCTCATACATTTCATTCATGTGTGCTGCATAGCCAACAGGTACTGAAGGATAAACATTGCCATTGTGTAGCAGAACAGCTTTCAGTTTTAACATTGACGAATCAATGAAGAGATGCCACTCTTCCAGGTTGTGATCACAACCCGAGGCCGAGAACAATCCTTCAATGTCACAACAGAAAAAGACAGTCGACTTGTGCAAAAAATTTGGTTACATCATGATGTCGGCCTTGAAACAGAAATTTTCATACCTGGTGACCGCAAACACCATTCCTGCAGTTTTGAACCCAGCAGTTCGGTTTTTGCTTTTGACAGACCCAAATCTCTGACCAAATCATTCAATTCGGACTGCGTTATCAGATGTGGATCGCCTGATGAGCACGGTTCAAAATCTGGGTCAATGTCACTATCAGTACCCTGCATTGCAGTTTCTTCATCTGTTTTGTCTAAGGTCCAATCCTCTGGTGGTTTCAGAATTGGAAGACTGTTGTCATGTGGCACGGGTCTCATTGAAGGCAGATTAGGATATTCAATTGACTTCTTGTTTTTGACAGAGAAACCAGACACATTAGTCAAACAGAAGTAACAGTCCGTCACATGGTCTTTCTGTTCTTGTCATATCATCGGAACATCAAACGGCATCGTCTTTCAAGTGCCTCTGAGACAGGCTCTCAGACTGATGTTGCACAACAAATGTGAGGTGCCCATTGCTTTTCTTGATCACGAGTTTTGCAGCCGAAATACAGATGATAAGCTTTCTTCACAAGAGCAGTCCTCAAACATCTCTGAGGCGCAAGTGTATATTCGCCACAGATATAGCAGAAAGTATCGCGGCTGTTACGACATTGACGAGACATATCGCCCGACACCAAAACATCTATAGCATCAAGCTTACTTACTGTTATATTGCTACAGATACTATACTTTACTATAAGAGCCCTATTGTTTTTGGAGTGCTTTAGTGTATTTACCGTATTTATTTATTTCTGAGGCTTTTGCCATGCTGAAAACTAATGAAACTTAACACACGCATCATACTCATCATTGATATTGCAGTTCAATGTAGGCATGCCTCATCAGCTCCATGGAGTTTCCTAGTATGAAAATGCATATTTAATGCCTTTGCAATGCACAAAAATATAGGAAATCTTTTACACTAATTAAAGTTTGCCAATATTATATTAGTGTTTGCTCCTTTGCCTTGGGTTTGTACAATGAATTCTATAGCACTCCCTAACATTTCTGAATTACTTTATTTTTGAAGTTGCCACAAAGTTCGTCCGTTGTTCTCCATTTTTTGTAGGTACAATTTACCATGTCAGAAATATTCCCCATTGGCTTGTATTAGCTCTGCCCTACAGGAATTTTTGCAATTTTTATAAACTCTTTCGAATTCTTTCTAGTTCATCAGATTTCCATGAAACTTGATTGATTTAAGGTCTAGCCATTAAATAAGATAAACAAGATAAATTGCAAAGGAATACTGGATACCTCAAATGATGTAATGGTGGGAAATTGATTTGCATGACATGCTACAGCAAAATAGGAAGTGGACAGAACTTGATGATTGGTTTGATCAGTCTCGAAATTGTGCATGGTCACTAATGGGTCTGTCCTGATTACACCAATGTGGAAATTGAGTCATAGTTATAGTGCCACCTATAGTAAATTAGGTATAATGTAGTCTGATGTAGGGTTTATATGGGTTTTTGTATTTACCACAAGGTTCACCTCACTACAGTTGCCTCAGAATCAATACTTTCCACTTTCCACTTTTACTGTTTTGCAGTTTGCCCTGGCTACAACTTGCACTGTAGTGCGAGGGCCCTTCATCCCCCTGTCACAAGGGGACCTCTCTTTTTTTTATTCTTCTTTTTCTATGTCATTGAGTGTTGTGCCCACCATATAGTTTCTTATACATGTAAGTTTTTAGGCATGTGGTTTCCCATGTTACAAACAAATTTGTAATGTACATTGCAATAGCCATGCCCAATAGGAAGTGAGGTGTTTTGGATTGTGTGTTTTGACACATGCTACATTTTAACCTACTCTTCCTAGATGGTTCATCAGACTTGTCAAATTTGGTGTACATGGTATACACAAATGAAGACATAATGGTGGAAAAGTGATTTGCATGACCTGCTACATCAAAATAGAAAGTGGACATAACTTGGTGATACTTTGTTGGATCAGCCTCAACTTGAGCATGGTTACTAATGGCTCAGTCCTAATTGCACCAATGTGGCAATTATGAGTCATAGTTATAGCGGCACCTGTTCTAAATTAAGTATACTGCAGGTTGACGTAATGTTTATATGGGCTAATTAGATTTATCACAGAGTTCACCCCAGTACACTTTGCCCCAAAACCATTCATATCCACCTGCTCCTCTAACCCATTTTTCAATTTGCCCTGGCTACCCCTTGCACCATATTGTGCCCCCCTCCCCCCTTTTTTATTTTTATTTTACATTGTTAAGAGTAAAACAGATCAGTAAGGTCTATTTAAATTTTTTATTTATTTGGAATGCTATACATATTAAATTATGTTTGACAGTGCCATTTTGTTTTTACTAAAGTGACTTGCAATATGTTTAGTTCTGTGATTATTATTTTTTTTTATATTAGTATCTTGTAATAAATAGCAGAACTGGCTAAAACAACTAATTATTTATATGTACATTATTGATTTTTTTTCTTCCTTTTTTAAGTGGGTTTAAAGGGTGAATTGGCTTAAAGGTTGCACTTTTTATTTAACTATTTAATTTAATTAATTATATTTTATTGTCATAGATTTGTACTTGGTAAAAGTAAATTCAAAGTTTACTTTTACAGTTAAGCAAATTTATTTACAATTTCCAGACATGCTACTGAAACTTTTAGGTTCGATTCTTAAATCAACATTCAATGCAACACTATGTTTTCATGCTACATGTAGCCTTGAGCCTCCACCATATTGGTCACATAATTGTTACTCCTGCTTTTCTAGAGAATCCTCTTCTATCTATTCAGTCAGATCTGACACTTGGAGACTCTATATGCTAATTCACTCCTTGATTTCCTGTCACTAACTGCTTTTTTTAGCTGTTTAATGCTTAGACCTATTGTCTGTTTTTATGTTATCAACCCAGTGAGTTCACTGGCAACCTGGTCTTCTTGTTCCACTGACCATCCCGAGCATCATTGCTTCTTTCAATGAATTTGATTGCATCACATGGCCAAAATAAGTGAATCTGAGTCTGGTGATTTTGCCTTTAAGTGATATGTCATGTCTGGTTCGATTTGTACCATAATCTCTTTGTTACCAATTCTTGCTGTTGATGGTATCAGCTCAAAGTCCAGGTTTCGTATCCGTACATTATTATTGGGAAAATAATGGTCTGGATCAGTCTGCTGATGTCTTTGCTCTTTCATATATAGTTCATGCTCAACATTGCATTTCGCCCAGGCGCTATATGCCTCTTGATTGTGAGACCACATGCCACATCTCTGTGGCCGAAGGAGAATGAACTCCACCACCCATTCAGTGTCTTCACTGTCGATGGCTATTTTGATTGCTCCATCTACACCTATCGTCCGGATTTTTGTGTTCTTCACATTGTCTAGAGCAGGGGTCACCAACACGGTGCCTGTGGGCATCAGGTCGCCCGCAGGGACCACATGAGTCGCCCGTGGGGCATTTTCTAAAAATTGCACTAGTCACCAATGAGCTCCGTTTTTAAAATTTTATTTAACTGTATTGATATTATTTTTGAATCACACTTGCATTGATATAGATTAGAAAACAAAAAATATTGGGAAAAAAAATAAAAACAAAAATGTTTTACCTAGGGTGACCAGACGTCCTCTTTTCCCCGGATGTGTCCTCTTTTTGAGACCTGGAAATTGCGTCCGGCCGGGATCTTAGAATTGTCCGGGATTTTGAGCTGCTTAATCATTTGTCACGTCAGGGGCATCTCTCATAAACTAGTTACTATCCTACATGCCTATTCACATCCACTCGCACTAGTGGAGCCAAGAGATAAGTGAGCAGAGGGGGGTGCTGAGCGAGGAAGCAGTTTTGGGCTTCGAATATCTCCCTGATATCTCCCTGATATCTCCCTGCACGTTCTCAGCCTACCCTCATTGATTGTTCGTCTTAACCTTAAAAAAAATTAATTGGTCAGCACCGCAGGTAGCACCAATCACTGCCATCAGCACCGGTTTCCTTGGTTACAACAAGCACATGGCGCTCGATATCTGCAGTGCAAAATGCCGACACGCCGTTGTAAATTCACTGACGATTTACAAAAAAAAATCCCCGTGCTTTCGTCTCGGTCGTGATGCAAAGCAAGCACGTGCGTGTCAGTGGCTAATAAAGGTGCCACTGACCGACTGATGGAGATTTCACTGGTCTTAAGTCTCACCAGAAGTGGACCAAATATTTTGAGAGGTCAGAGAGCATTGATTTTCACTCAGAACTGTTGAAGATGGCCCAGTGTTTTTTTTTTGTTTGTTTTTTTTTGCTATACCTGCTCACAACGCTAATACGGAGCGAGTTTTCACCTGATGCAAGCACAATTGACCAAGGAAAGGAATCACTTGAGTGTTGAATCATTGAAAGGGATCCTGTGCACCCAATACAACTTAAAGCATATGACATACAAGGACTTTCATACTTATGTTATGAGCAATCCCCAGTTATTAGGAAAGATCCAGTTCTCAGGAAAATATGCCCAGCCACCTCAGGATGACTGCAAAGTGTCTAATCCAGGAGTTAACTTTTTTCCTATTTTCTGAACTTTTTTTTGTTTTCAAATCTGTGGCCTTATATAAGAAATGTGTTTTTTTTCATTAAGGACAACATTGGCCAGAACAAGTTATCTTCTGAAAGATTTTGTGAAAAAGTTCAAAATGTTCAGTTTAATCTAGGCCTAGGGGCCACAATGTTCTTTAGGGCCAATAAAACTCATCGATCAGATCATCCTGACTATGTTCACACATTTGTATAATAACCCCCCCAACCCCCCCCCAAAAAAAACCCCAACAAACACATGTGCGCTAAGGTGTTCTCTTTTTTGAAAACCAAAATATGGTCACCCTATTTTACATATAGCCTACACTCTGACCTAGTCTGGTTCAAAGGTTAGTGCTGTACGCATGACAAACCTCAGTGTTTGATGAGATAAGCTAGCGGGCTCTGCTAAGATGAGGAGATGCGGTTTTTACCCCCAAAAACATGGCAGAAATAAAGAAAGAAAACTTATTTTCACAGTGATTGGTAGGAAGAGTTCTTTTTTTTATGAAAAATGTGTTTGTGTAATTTGCGAGTGTGGCGACGGCAAAGTGGCACAATGTGGTGAGACGCTTCATTACGTGTCACAAGAACTACCATGCTAACTACCCTCCTATCACCACCTATCAGCGCACTATGGGCAGAAAAAGCCCAAGAGTTAAAGGCAGCTTTGGGTAAACATCAGTTTTTTGGGTGTTTTATTTTTTCAATTTTTTAAAAATGTTACATAATTGATAACTTGTACAAACATGGGACATAGTTCATGATTTGTTAAAAATTGTTACAGAGGTAGTGGTTAGTAAAATGGGACATGATTTCCTAAGAAATGTTGCAGAAGTGATCACTGAAAATGAAACAAATGTAATTCATTAAGATTAATAGAAATTAAAAAGTGCTGCATGTTGAAATGTATCTGTGTTTCCTACCTTAGGATAAATAATTGAATTAATAATTAAAAATTAAATAATTGTTAATAATTATTGTGAGGAATCATGTGATCAGACAGTGTCTTCATATAGATGAATATCATTAATAATAATAATAATAATAATAATAATAATAATAATTTTATATAATTAAAGGTAAATCGTACAACTTCAGAAGTGTGTAGCAAACTGGTAGCTCTTCGTATTACTCAGTACCCTTGAAGTAGCTCTCAGTTTCAAAAAGGTTGGTGAGCCCTGGTCTAGAGAATGCCACATACCAAATGTATTGCACACTAAACTGATTGGTTCTTGGGTGGTTCTTATTTGTATGAAGTTGAGAATTCATCTCAATTTTGCTTACCTTGGCAAATTTGCACCTATATGTCTGGTCAGTGTGACCTCATATCTGGCAATAGCTTGACAACTTGGTGAAAATAATCTGGCAGAGTTGTTGATAGTATAAATAATTTATAATGTTGATGGGTGGAGATAATTGAACAATAACTGTTTTTTTTGCATATTTTACTAATTATATCACAAGAATAAAAAGGCTTTATTCAGGCTCTAATTTAATTCAGGCTCTAGCAACCTGCTTGTCTCTCTCATGTTGTTCTCTTGTAGATGTAGTTGGAAACATGATAATTATTTTTTGTAGATTCTGCTTTTGACAGCTGTTTTTAAGCGAGTTGCCTTCCAATGCCAATACGCAGCGTCACATCGGTTATTCACCGACCAGAGCGAACTCCACCACCATGCAAACTGAAGGAGAGTGGAGTGAAATTTGCTGCAGTGGAAACGTACCATTAGCTCTCTACTCTAAATCACTCAATCTCTTACTCACACGCCCAAGCATGTGCCAACTAATTATCCTGATGTTTCACATGATATATGATGATTAAAACAAAAACAAATGGAGGCATATGTGCCGGTTGCACTGGTGTGCCTAGTGAAAATGGTCACAAAATATGAGTAAATGGTCACAGTGTGGAGCCCTGAAAGCCAGTAAGTGGAATATTTTGTGAATGTAAACATAGTGACTGTAACCTGTGAATACATCCTTCTTCATGGTATAACTACATAAATCAGCACTGTGCTATTTGCATTGGCTCACAATTAAACAATAATTGTTATTTATTACTACGAATTATAAAAGCACACCAAAACCATTTTTCAACATTTTTACGTTCCATCCATAACATATTGTGATGCTGATCGCTATGCAGCCTCGGCGCCGAAAAGCAGCAAACACTCCGCCTCTAAGAAGATGCACCGGAGCGGGGGCACCTCAGGACATGCTGGCAAGATGGAGGCGGGGCTGCGCAACCCGGCACAGCTGGTGACCCCTGATTACATTGTTTCCCGGAAGCAACACGAGGATAAAAAGAGTTCGACGCAGTGTATGTGGGTGAGTTGGGAAGCTTCGGAACTCATTATTAAGGAGTCTCTCTAGACTCCTCGTGACTAAAGGCAAGACTATGCAAATCACAGACCACGTGGAGGAAGATTCTCGTTCTTGCCCGCCGCCGCTTCCTCACAATGCTCCGTCCAGCCATGCCGATGAATCAGAACATGGCTAACACCCCTCCACGAGACCATCACCATTTCACTGAGCATGTAATCTCCTGCACGAACTCTAAATAAATCAATGAATTGTTTGCACTCGAAAGCCCTCTCGTCTGTATATTTGTGTGTGTTGTCTCCTGTTCCCATCACAGTGGTGGAGAATGCAGACAGAGGACGACGCTAACCCAGTTGTGCTCGAGGTGGAGCCGATCATGGTGAGACTCCTCCTTGAGTCATTGCTGGAACAGAGCCGTGAACCAGGAGCTCTTACAGGGACATGGCTCAGGAGCTCGCAGCGCTCAGGAACATTCCTGCTACAGTGGTAGCCCTTCCGAATCCTGCCCAAGATGTGCTGTGGCACCTCACAAAGATGACAAGTGAGGATGACATGGAAGCCTACCTCGCTATGTTTGAGCGGACGGCGCTACGGGAACAATGCCCCTGTGACAAGTGGCCATGGATACTCACACCTCTGCTAACTGGGCAAAAAGCGAGCATACCATGCTCTCGTGACGGAAGAGGCAGCCGAATACATCATCCTATGGGCCGAGATCCTAGCCCGCTGTGTCCTGCCAGCCAGTCGGGCAGCCGCGGCATTCCACCGATGGTCCTAGAAGCAAGGCACGGAACCAAGAGCCCAGGTACATGACCTATTCCGCATAACCCAATGTTGGCTACAGCTGGACATACTGTTGGCAGACGAGATGGTGCAGCGAGTAGCCGTGAACTGCTTACTGCAAGGCCTATCTCCAGAAGAACAATGCGAGGTGGGGGTGCCAGCTCTGTCCACAATTCGGGAGCTGGTGGAGGCTAAGGAAACAGCCCTAGCAACCCTGGAGATGGGTAAAATCCAGCCGCATACCAACAGGAATGAACTGGCCTTCCCATCAGCCTTGCAGACGACACTGCTATACTGCCAAGTTTCCCAGTTTGTGCCAGCCAGCAGCCCGTTGGGTTCCTGTGATGCTTCAATGCCTACAGAGCCAGAGAGAGCCTTGCTGCAGAAGCTGTGGCTTGTGGCATGTACAGTGCACACTGCACTGCCGCCCTGAACACCCATGGCTATGCTACAGCTGGAAGAACGGCTAGTCTTGGCCCTACTAGACACAGGCATCACCCTAGTGTGGCCCCCCCGGTTGCCGATGACCTCCCGTCACTTGGGCCATCTCTGCATTACCTGCGTATACGGTGACGTACAGGAGGTCCCGGCAGCCGAGATCCAATTGGGGATCCAACGGGGGGGTGGCCTGTGACCACCAGTCTAATTGAGACTCTCCCTGTGCCACTCCTTGGAGAGTGGAGAGACTGGCTGAGACTGGCTGGGACTGACCGAGCTGCTGAGAGAGAGGGACGACTGAGGAACCATGTGCCAAGGACGCCGTCGCCATGCCAGCTGGAGGTCCACAACAGTGCCATCTGCCGCCTTCCTTGCCGAGGATGACGCCACCGATGCCACCGCCAAGGCTGGCGTGGAAGGTGAGTTCTCTTGTGTGTCAGTCAGCAGGTTACCCAGGGGGGGAGCTTCGGAAGGGAACAGAGGGATTATGAGCGACTGAAGCACTGTTGGGGTCAGGTGCTAACACTCACAGACCACCCAGCCCTGCTGGCCACATACTTCCACATTAAGAATGGCTTGCTATATTTCCACTGTCAGCATCGCGGGGAGCCATATGACCTTCTGGTGGTGCCCCGAACTAACACACAAACTGTTATGCACCTGGCCCACTCCCATCAAGTATACTCCCAGGGCCGCTGCCAAAGTCTGACTAGAGCCATGAGTATATTCTTGTTATCTTGGATTACAGCAATCGTCCTGAGGCCGTTCCCCTCCAGAAAAAAACCTCAGCCAACATCACCAGAGAGCTGACGCTACTGTTTAGTCAAGTAAGAATTCCTAAGGACATCTTGATGGACCAGGGCACACCTTTTATGTCCAAGTTAATGAAGGACCTGTGTCAACTGCTGCAGGTGATGATTCAGTCAGACCCTCAAATGGGTCCTACACTGTGTCATCGAAGAAGAGGTTAGGAACTGGGACCTACTTTTTCCTTAAATATTATTTCCTGTCCGCAAAACACCTGTTATGTCTAGAGGTATGTGGGTACCTTTAAACATGTGAAAAATGGAAATAGTGCGCAACCAAACACAAAACCAAATAGTGAAGCCAACCACAGACAAGTGAAATTAATGTATATATACAAAAACTTTACAACTTTACTATATACAAATTATATTACGCCAAAGTATTTACAAAAGCAAACAGGTTGGGTTCAAATGACAACACCAAACAAAGGAACTTAGCAAAACAAAACGTC
>JAQQZU010024978.1:0-10220 GCA_030068025.1 Parauchenoglanis punctatus | reverse complement strand
GATTGTTGGAGACTTTAATATTCATTTCGATGACCCAGAAGATCCTCTGAGGACAGCGTTCGTGTCCATTCTAGATTAAGTAGGAGTTGATCAGAACGTAATACGACCCACTCATGACTGTGGTCACACCCTGGATCTAATACTGACTTTTCGATTAAGTATAGAAAATATTGATGCAGTTCAACAGTCTGAAACAATCTCAGATCATTATCTCCTCTCTTTTAAAATGTGTCTTAGTTACGATATCTGTGCACCTTGCCATGCTATCGTGACAAACGAACATTCACATCAGCTACTGCAGAGAGTTTTATCAATGATCTCCCTGAACTATCAACTTTAATTGCGTCATCATCAGACTCAACAGAACTTGATCAGGCAACTAAATGCATAGAGTCAACATTTCACTATACAATAGATAATGTAGCCCCACTTAAAAGGAAAATAATTTGAGAGAAAAAATTACAACCCTGGTATAATGATATAATATAATAATAATGATATGATATAATAATCCTTAAAACAGACAACTCACAAATTAGAATGTAAATGGCGTCAAAAAAAATTGGCAGTATTCAAATTTACATGGAAGGAGAGCCTACTGAGCTATAGGAAAGCCCTTAGTGGTGCTCAATCAATGTATTTCTCCAATCTAATAGAAGATAACAAAAATAATCCTAGATTCTTATTTAATACTGTAGCAAAATTAACTAGGAATAAGAATGCCACAGAAACAACCATACCATCAACATGCAGTAGAAATGACTTCATGACTTTTTTCAATGACAAGATTGACATTATCAGGCAAAAAACACAAACTATGAATTTAAATCCATACAATCTGGTGAGCGACTCGGTAGACAACAATATAATTATATTGGATCAGCACTTAGAATGTTTTACACCCCTTAAAGAGACATTAATCTCACTAATTTCCTCCTCAAAATCATCAACCTGTGTATTAGATACTTCACCTAGACATTTCCTCAAACAGATAGTACCAGAAGTAATTGAACCTATCCTACAAATAATCAACTCTTCCCTTAGCATTGGCTATGTAACTAAATCCTTTAAATTAGCAGTTATCAAACCCCTGATTAAAAAGCCTGATCTCGACCCCAGTCAGTTGTCCAACTATAGGTCAATATCAAACCTCCCTTTAATTTCCAAGATATTAGAAAAGGCTGTAACACAGCAGTTATGCTCATACCTACATAGGAATAGCATTCATGAAATGTATCAGTCAGGATTTAGACCTAACCATAGTTCAGAGACAGCAGTAGTCAAACTGATGAATGACCTACTACTGACCTCTGATCAGGGTTGTATCTTCCTGCTTGTGTTACTTGACCTTAGTGCAGCTTTTGACACCATCAATCATATTATTCTCCTTGATAGATTAGAAAAGGTTGTGGGAGTTAAGGGATCGGCCCTCTCCTGGTTCAGGTCTTATTTGACTGATCATTATCAGTTTGTTGATGTAAATGGTGACTCTACGCATAGTAAGGTGAAGTTTGGTGTTCCACAAGGTTCTGTGTTAGGTCCACTGCTTCATATATGCTACCTCTGGGTAATATTATTCGTAAACATGGTATTAGCTTCCACTTCTATGCTGATGACACACAATTGCATGTTTCATCAAAGCCGGATGAGAGACACAAGCTTAATAAAACTGAGGAATGTGTAAAGGACATTAGCCAATGGATGCTTAATAACTTCCTTCTACTTAATTCTGATAAGACAGAAGTACTAGTACTACGACCACATGTAGCTAGAAGTGTCAACAGCAGTACAACGGCATCATCACAGTTTTAGGTGTATGTTGAGGCAGTTGGTGCCATATTTAACAGGAGCAAGTGGTTTCCAAGTGATGACTTCAAACAGGAACTAGGTACTAGGACCACACATAGCTAGAAGTAAGTTTTCCAACTACATAGTAACTCTGGATGGCCTTTCTGTTTCACCATTTTAACAAAGTATAAGACCTTGGTGTAATTATTAACTCCAATCTGTCATTTGAAGCTCATGTAGATATCACTAGGACAGCCTTCTTTCATCTCAGAAATATTGCTAAGATAAGAAATATGATGTCACTGCATGACAGAAAAACTAATTCATGCTTTTGTTACCTCTAGGTTAGATTATTGTAATGCATTTCTGTCTGGATGTTCCAGTAGGAGCATAAACAAGCTCCAATTAGTCCAGAATGCAGCCGCAATCTTACTGGTACTTACTAGAACAAGAAAATATGAGGACATCACCCCCATTTTATTTACACTGCATTGGCTTCCAATCAAATTTCACACAGATTATAAAATAGTACTGCTGACCTATAAAGCACTGAATGTTCTCGCACCTCAGTACCTGAGCAAACTTCTGGTCCTTTATGACCCCCACGCCCACTTAGATCAAAGGCTGCAGGTTATTTGTTAGTACCTCGAATAGTGACGGCTACAGCAGGGGGAAGAGCTTTCTCTTACAAAGCCCCTCAATTATGGAACAGCCTTCCAATTAGTGTTCAGGACTCAGACACAGTCTCAATGTTTAAATCTAAGCTGAAAACGTATATATGTTTTATATGTATAACCTACTAGGTAAAGGAGCAGATCTGGGGGGTTCTGAGGCATAGAATGTTTTGGTAAACTGGGATGTTTGGATGCTGTCATCACCCACTCTCGCACATTCATGTGTCTGTGTTACCTGCTGGCTCTCCCATTTAGTTATGCTGTTATAGCTAGCCCTGCTAGAGTTCCTGCTTTCATTCAGCACATGACTTACCCTGTTCCTTACCGTTAGGAGACCATGACATTGGAACCAGGATGTGCTCTGTGACTGCGACGGGAACAGGAGAAGGCTCTGTGGCTGTGACTGGTGTTACGTGAAAGTTGTTTTGCTGTGTGTTTCTCTTTCTTTTTCTTCTTTATGTCTTGCTGTTTCTGCTCTCGGGAGGTAATAGGTAAATCGCGGTGTTCTTCTACATTCTGTCTACCAATGATGGTGCTGGAGAGGCGGGATATACTGTATGACGCTGATCCCGGAAGTAGAAAAGGAGAGACGGTGAAGACGGAAGGAGGGCTATCGACCACGGCATTTGGTCGCCGCGGGAATCTTTGTTCGCCATTATTCCAACTCGTGTGAATCAGACTGTTTCGGGTGTTTATTATTATGAGTGCATGTATGTGAGTACGTATCTCTGTTTATCTGAGATCGCAGTTACATTGTAGCTTGGTGGTCAAGTTTTGCTAGCCTTACATGCTAATTTGGTACCTTTATGTTGGGCTATGTGGCTATTGTGTTTATCTATCTGATTGATTGATACTTGTGTATATGTCTTTGTTTGTATGACTCACTCTCGGTGAACCATAGGTTAGTTGGTGCACACCTACATTTCCATCACGCAGATTGTTGTCTGTCTAGCTCACCAGGTAAGTGGATAAGTGCCAACACATGTATTTTGGTTAGGTTAGGGGATGTGTTAGGTAGGGAAGTTCCTTTTGTTTGTTTCTTTTATTTGGCACTGTCCTTGGTAATCACTCCAGGGTGTGTCCTGGTTTATTTTTTGTGATTGGGTGTAAATAGCAGTTGTCATGGGTTATTGTTATCTTTTGTCGCTCACCTGAGTAAAAACAAAAAAATGCATAAAACCCTTTCTTTGGTCGTTATTCATTCCTCCATCACCTACATGATAATTCATTCCATCTAGTTACCCGAGGCACTTAGTGCTGGAGCGTAACACTGGGACAGGAGCAGGCTCTGTGACTGGGAATGGGACAGGAGCAGGCTCTGTGGTTGCGACTGAGACAGGATCAGGCTCTGTGGCTGTGACTGGGACAGGAACTGGCTCTGTGGCTGCGACTGGAGCAGGCTCAGTAGCTGTGACTGGAGCAGGAGCAGGTTCTGTAGCTTGAATAGGAGCAGGCTCTGTAACTTGAACTGTTCTTGTGGCTTGGACTGGAACAGGCTCTGTAGCATGAATTGGAACTGGTTTTGTGGTCTTTACTGGAACAGGCTCTGTGGCTTCAATTTTTCCTGTGGCTTTAACATGAATAGCCTCTGTAGCCTTGATATGAACAGTCTCTGTGGCTTGAATTGTTTTTGTGGCCTTAATATGGAAAGTGTGGCTTGGACAGGAATGGGCTTTGGCTCTGGCCCAGTGGCTTGGACAGGAGTGGGCTCTGGCTTTGAGACTGCCTGGAGCAGGCTCAGGCTCTGAGACTGTGGCCGGAGCAGGCTCTGGCTCTGAGATTGTGGATGGAGCAGGCTCTGGCCTAAAGACTGTGACTGGAGCGGACTCTGTCCCTGAGACTGTGGCCTGTACAAACCTTGTGGTTGTGACAAGAACCGTCTCTGCCAGAAGAGCTCTAGCGGCTCTGGTGGAGGAGCGAGAGCATAAACCTTGAAACCTGGTGGGGGAGTGACAACAATCCTCGAAGCCTGGCAGAGGAGCGACGACATCATCCTCGAAGCCAGGAGCGTACTCTAGGGTGAAGCCCTCCCGTTTGGCATCTGGAGGGGTCTCAGGAGCTGTTGTCTCCTTTTAGGCCACTGGAGGGGGCTCTGGAGAGGTTGCCTCTGTCTCAGCCACTGGAGGAGGGTCGGGAGCAGTTGCCTTTGTCTCAGCCAATGGAGGGGGCTCTGGAGAACAGGCCGCCTTCTCAGCCTGCCATGAAGACTCTGCCTCTTTATGAATTGCTTGGTAAATTCACTTTAGCAGGTCACCAAAGATAGTGAGGTTCTGCATGCATGTGTGCATTATGAAAAACAGGTATTCAGCCCACTGTAGTGCTGGATCCATAAGCCAGGTAACCATGCACCTCACCCATATGTCATCAGCTGGTTCAGGCTCTACTAAGTCCTCAAAAAACAAGACAATGGAGCAGAAAGCCATTGGGGGGAAGTCCACACCATCATAATGGGCTGGGGTGTACAGCCCTATTCTTTGTATGAAATATGAAGGCATGGTGTGTATGCGGCCTTCCTCCCATTCTCCTGCTGCATCCTAGTTAAGGCGAAGCATTCTGTCACATCGTGTGGGTTTGGCTGGACACATGCACAGGTTAGGAGATGGCATTGAAAACCAACGCGCTTATTTACACACAGTAGCGAAGGTACATAAACAGCAGGCAAAAGAGTAGTGCAATAAACAGAAACAGGGTCGGGAGATGGGCAAACAGAGTAACACAGGGAAGGCAAAATACAATATCCAAACTGAGCAAAATCAGAGTAAAAAAAACAGAAAGGCAATCATGAGAATCAAAGACTTGGCAATAGCAACATGGGGGATAGACTAATGCTTCCTAAAGTCAATGAGAAACAGTGTCTTTTAAACACGTGTGTGCATGAATTGGATGCACCTGTATCCAATTGACAGTCACGTGATATAGGCCTGGGAATGTGTCGGCCATCCTGGTGGGATGCAAGTGTTCATGGGTACTGTAATCCTTAGTAGTGGTTTGCACCAAAAATGCGGAAGTGCGTGCTTCCACCCTATGCGCGATGGGAATTATCGACAGCACACTGTGCGCGGCAGAGTACATGGAGCATGCAGCAAGGGGCAGATTATGACAATTATGTTTTAGGTTATATTTATGCAGAAATATAGAAAATTCTAAAGGGTTCACAAACATTCAAGCACCTTGTACTTGTACTATTATGTACTTGTACCATTATTTACTATTAATAGGGGTGTACAATGGGTAGGACTGTCACCTCACAGCTTCAGGGTCCTGGGTAGGATCTTCAGCTTGGGTGATTTGGCTATGTTAAAGTGTGGATGTAAGCCTGTGACTGAGCCTCCTATAATGTCCTATTAATAAACATGGTGTTAGGGGTGTCAGAAACAATATACCATGAGATAGGAATAGGTTTACTGAATTTAGCATACCCAATCCACAAACCTGTTTTTGAACAGTGGGAGAAAACTGGAGAACGAAAGTAAAAACTACATGTGAATGTGAAACTCTTAGAAGCAAATAACCCAAGCTTAGGATCAAATCCAGGAAGCTGGTATTGTAAGATGTCAGTGCTCCCCAAAGAACCACTGTTGCACTCCCCTATTAAAACATTATATTAGCAATTTAGTTGCATATTTTATAGTAGATCAAATCTTTCTTGCCTCAATTCGATTGATCTGTTAAATTTAAAGGCAAAAATACAGTAATGTTCTACAATAAAATTATTCTTTTTTTCTGCATAGTGTAGATCATGGCAAACTGATGTCAGTGGGTTTAATCATCTACCATTTTTAATCATACATTTTATAATGAATTAAAATAGATATTGTTATTTTCAAAGGTTGTGAACCCTTACATAAAAATCCTCAGCATAAATAAAGAGAACCCAATTCAAAAAAATTAGCCTGATTTATACTTGGTCATTTATTTTCTTTAGGAAAATTATTCAATATTACATAGCTGTGAGTGGAAAAAGTATGTGAACCGCTATGATTTCCAGTTAATTTGAAGGTGAAGTCAAATGTTTTTAATCAATGAGATGACAAGCAGGTGTTGATGGCACCCTCTTTTGCTAAAAGAACATGGATATATCAAACTCTGATCTTCACAACACATTTGTGGAAATGCATCGTGGCATGATCAAAGGAGACTTATGAGGAACACAGAAGAAGAGTTGTTGATGCTCATCAGGAAAAGGTTACAAAACCATCTATAAACAGTTTAGACTCCACCAATCGACAGTCACAGACTATGTACAAATGTAGGAAATTCAAGATAATTTTTAGTCCAAGAGCAAGGTGTGTAACAGTCCACAAGGTCACAAAGGAACCCAGAGTAACTTCTAAGCAACTAAAGGCCTCTCTCACATTGGCTAATGTTAGTGTTCATCACTTCACCATGAGGAGAACACTGTAATAGTGGTGCATGGCACAGTTGCGAGGAGAAACTCCACTCTGCAGGCTCCACCATGTCCATTAATTCTTATCCATTAATTTAGACTACTGTTCACACATTGTCAAACTAGCTTTAGAAACTGATACTTAGCAAAGGAAACATCATTTAAAATTATACTCCAGAGACGAGAAATACTCTTTTCTGATTGGCTGGCAAGGTGTCTAATAACTTCGTATAACGGGACACCTATAAAAATTATAGAAAAGTTCTCCTCATGTGTTTTTTCTAGGTCTGTAAGTATTCAAAAGTGTTTGATCTTTGGTAACCAGGAAATAAATGGGATAACAGCTTGCGAGGTGTGCACATTCTGTTAAATGGCAGAAATGTGACAATAAGATGTACTCTATGTTACCCCCAAAAAAGTATGTGTCCACTAGGTCATGTTACCCCGTTAGGGTAAACTGAACTGTACACTACCTCAGCATAAATCATACTCCCAATTTCCTTGCTAGACTGAATTGTATGTGTTTTATATGTTTAAAGCCATTTACTCCTTACATAATAAGATATGAGTAGTAATTATCCTATACTTTCTGTCAATCTGTCAATCAAAATGATTGATGACCCCCTATGATTTATGGATCATAACCCTCCCTTATTGGGGGGATGTCAAAAGTGATTTATGCAACTGACCAATATATGGTATGGTGAGTGTGAAGGGGTGTGTACAGATCTTAACCCTACATGTTTTGTAAAACGGTCACTAAATAGAATTTGTGGTTTGGCTAAAGGGGTCTAGTTCTGTGCATTCGATAAACTCATTACGGTATTTTATACACGCCTCTTGTAGCAAAATGACGTCGTTTCTACAGTATGTGTACAGCTCCTTTTGAAAGTTGAAATCCCCGTTAGCGTCTTCCCTGTACCACTCGTCAAACTCTGCTCTGTCTTTGTGAGACATGGTGTCATAACCATAGTAAGTCTTGTCAGGGTAGGGGCCGATGTAATTGTTGTTTTCACGTTTGTTAAATTTGTGTGGGAAATACCCTGTCTCAGCAGTTGACAGATTTAACGCTGCGGTTGTTTTGGCCAAACGCATCGGGATGAAGGAATAACTGTCTATGTACCGCTGCTATGTACCACTCGTCATACATGAAAATCAACCTGCACCCCATCATAGTGATTTTTGGTGTAACACCAATTTTGGAAAAATGTTCCAATAGAAGGAAATTGTCAAACCCTGCCGCATTGTGTGATAAACCTTCTCAAAAGATTGTCAATACATTCGTACCACACCGCTGTGAACTCCTCCCCATCAAATGTAATGGCACAGACAAAGTTAGTCCTGTGTTTACCATCCTCAAACCGTGTCTCAAAGCCAAAGAAAATATACTTGCTGTCTGTTTTTTTCAGTTTAATAGGTTGTATGTAACATTCATGTTTAGCGTCGGGTAACATATCCCCACCACAATGGACACAACGACCGGCCACACATTTGTGGGGTTTTGGGTTTTTTACACTAACATGGTAGCGTCTGTTACAGGCCTTGAAATATTTTGTGACATCACACGGTGCTACCGACACATCCGATTCATTTACGAACTTTGCCTGCTTGTGTTTTTTAAAACAAAAATCTGATTTGCAATACCTTCTACAATCATTACAGTTTTTTGGCCGCCCCTGCCTCTTATGGCATTCAGTGTCATTACACACATCACAACTAAACTTACAAGCATGATCTCTATGATTGCTATATCCTGTGTGACAAAACTGACAGACATAAGCTTCACCTAGGTATGCGCTGAGGTTCACAATTTGAAAGTAATGACCATCGTGGAGGTATAAGAATACTGTTCTAGATTGTGGTGTCTCACTTGTCTGATATTTCTGTAACATCCCTGCATTTGTTCTGTAGAAGACAACAATTTTACTCAACATACTCTCAAACATGGAAACATCCTCAAAGCCAATTTTCTGCTGTACTGTTAAACCGACTCGAATCTGCATGTCTGCAGCCGACTTCTCTAACATATCTGCAGGTTGCTGTGAGTTCAGATAATGCGCAAGACAAATTGTAAAGCAGAGATTATTCGAAATATTAACAGGACAGAATAAATTAATTCTTTTCTTACTAATGACCTCATTATGGGCAATATCACGCAACTTCTTGTATGCACCGCCATTCCTACTTCGTGTTATAGAAATAGTACGCTCTAGACTGTCATCAGTCATGATTCGAGCATTGCTCTGCAAAACCTTTTCATTGGCCCCAATAAAATGCTCAAGAGCATGACAATTTACAGGAGTTATCATGGCATTCACATCTGAAGTGAGACTGGACCCTCTCAATACAATGTTAAAAATACCGTTTTCACCCACTAAAGTTTTAGAGAAGTCAACTATTTCACATTGAGTGTTGTGTAAATGTGTTACATATGAGGCTATGTCCATGTCTGGTATGCCTCTGAAATCAAGCGATCTGTGTAAAACCAAGCGACTATTCTGTAATCACCAACCACACCACCTTCTCTTACTAACTTTTCTATATCTATACTGTCTAAACAGCGATCAACTAGCATGTTGGAGCTACCTGTACCGTTTTGTAATGCAAACCACATATTATTGAAATTCTCAATACTATCTGAGTCTTGGGGGCCACCTTCTGAATCTAGCATTATCTTAATGATACGCAGACTGTTGTTGAAGTCTGTGATAGCATCACACCTAGTGGTTGTACCGATATCATTACACCCGGTATCTGAGTCTTGGGAGACACCGACTGAATCTAACATTAACTTAATAGTACGCAGGGTGTTGTTGAAATCTGTGATAGCATCACACATAGTGATACTATCACAACATCTACGTTTGGTAGCTGGTAACATTTTTGCTACTCACTGACACACAGCAATTTACACTTTAAATTCTTTAATGAATGGTTTGAAAGTTGTTCTTAACCGATAAAAACACACAGTGTTACAAAACACACACACACAGACTAAGATAAACTTTAACTACGCACCATTTTTGATAATTGGTTTAAAACATCGGAAAAAGAACGCCAATCCACTTTAGTTATGTTTAGGATTTCACAGATAGTACTTCTTAACTCTTGATGGACATTCACTGGTGTTTCCACACATGCCTTAACATCAGCTAGATCCTTTGCAAACTTTTCCACTATTACACATTTTGCTATATCATTTGTATCACACAGATTAGGCTGGTATGGTTTAACCAGAGTGTTAGATTGAAAAACTTGTCTCTGTTTCTTTTCTTTGATCACTGTCCCTTTTGTTTCCTTTCTGTGTCTATCCTGTCCTTTGATCATGTACCCCTGCTGCGTGGGATTGTCACCTTTGCTTTCCCGACTAA
>JAQQZU010024977.1:0-10224 GCA_030068025.1 Parauchenoglanis punctatus | reverse complement strand
GTGCATGGACATTAAAATATAATGAGTTTTGCTAAACCGCCCTCTCACCTGCGTGTGTGTCCCAAACAACCTGGGCGTCGTGACAAAATGTGACAAATAAAGGCTTCTTCTTCATCTTCTTCTTCTTAAACAGTCAAATATGGTGATGGTATTTGGTGGTGTGTTGGTGTGGAGATGTTTTGCTAGTTCAGTGTGATAAATATAAAAAAAAAGAAATCAGGATATTAATACATTTTCACACCACTGTATTATGTATAAGCAACCTGATTTTATTAAATGACCTATGCTACAGAATATGCTTTTTTGGGGTCATTTTTACATGCATTCATTTAAAAAAACTTTAGGCATCACCCTCATCAAACTGGCAGAGGAGGAGTTTCAGTTATTTATAATGGTATTCTCAGTATCACTCAAAAACCATGATATGAGTTCAACTCATTTGAAGTTCTTTATATTAATATACGTAACCACCAAAAATAATCCTAATCAGCCATTTACATTAATTATTATTTACAGACTCAAGGGCCACATTCTGAATTTCTACATGAATTTGCAGATTTCATCTGAAACATGGTTATTCCTGTTAGCAAAACTGTAATTGTTGGAGACTTCAATATTTATTTTGATAATGCACAAGATCCTCTGAAAACTGAATTTGTGACCATTCTGGATTCAGAAGCGGTTAATTAGAACATAATAGGACCCATTCATTACAATGAACACACTCTTGATTTAACAGAGACATTTTGATTAAATCTAGAAAACATCACAATACAATAGGCTAAAGCTTTCTCAGATCATTTTTTCATCCTATCTGAAATGTGTCTTAGGTTGGCCATTTGCTAGAAGACTGAAAATTCTCTGGAAAGACTGAAGTCTGACACCCTCTCACTAAAGACAATTCAGAGTTTTCAGTCACAGACTATGATTTTGCAAAAGACTGGAGATCTTGCAGTGTCACTAATTACTAATCACTGCAACTAGATTCCTTTTGAAAATTTTTCCCATCATGTTCCTGTGCACGCTTTGCTGCTTCCTATTTGGTGCTGGAAACAGATCCCCTATTGGTTGTTACACATTCCATGAACAAATGGCACCTGTTCAACTCACCTTAACATGTCATTTACAGTCATTTAATACACCATGGCCAATAGAAAAACCAATGTTGCTGCAAGCAACACTGTCATTTCTTTTTACCCTTATTAATAATTAATAATTTTAAATCTCTCTCTCTCTCTCTCACTATATCTGCCACTCATGCACATGCACGCATTCACACACCCTCTTTCTCTATTCCTTACTTCAGTCGCACATTCACTCTCAAAAAAATAATTTCTGGAATATTGTATATAATTTGCAGGAGTCAGGGAGCTGCTACCAATATGCAGGAGACTCCCTGAACTTCTGGCAGAAGTGGGATGTCTGGGTTATTGGCAGTGTCCAGGCCATTATTTTCAGGAATCAAGAGCTAAAACATACGATAATATTAAACATGGTTGACTTTATCGGAACTTCAAGGTGCTAAATAGTGACTGAATTAAGACAGCTACAATGACCACCTTGCACCTAACAATCAAGATGACGGGGCGCTACAACTCCAGGAAAACTCTCATGATTTTAGTCCGATGTTGGAAATTTGTCTGTGACAGTGAAATCATTGAAAAGTTGTTAGGTGTAAGGCTGGCCTTAGTCACCGTCTGACCCAACAGAACTCAGGAAACTGAATACTTGAGGCCCTAGCTTATCTTAGGTGTGATACAAGTGTCTTTGCTAGTTCAAGATTGATGTAGTTGTCATTTTCCTGTAAAGCACGCATGTTATTTTAATAGCAAATGCACTTGTGACCCTTTGGGATGTGCAGCAGCACAAACATGCAAAAGATTAAAAATAAACAGTTTACAACATGAAAGGTTATTATTTTACTTTTGTGTGCTTAGATCATTAAATTAGAGCAGTTAGAGTAAATATTCTGCTATATTCTTGATAATGTAGCCTCACTTAAATGCAAAATAATTAGACAGAAAAAAACTATAACCCTGTTATAATAATCACACATCCACCTTAAAACAGACCACTCAAAAGAATGTAAATGGCATCAAATTAAATTGGTAGAATTCCAAATTGCATAGAAAGAGAGTCTTCTTAACTATAGAAAGGCTCAGATATGGTGCTAGACAAGCATGTTTCTCCACCTTAATAGAAAATAACAGAAATAATCTTAAATTCAAATTTAATACAGTAGCAAAGTTAACAAGGAAGAAGATTACCATACAAACACCAAAACCAAGGATGTGTAGTAGCAATGACTATATTGGGGTTTCTTTTAGTGCTAATATTGAAAATAGGCAAAAAAAATTGCAGAATTAATTTAAAGTCAGACAATTAGGGTTAACCCTAACCCTAGCTCTGGCTATATACCTAAATCCTTTAAACTACAGGTTATCAAACCATTGTTAAAAAAAACCATTATCTGCCCATGTCAACTGTTTAACCATAGACAAATATCAAACCCCGCTTTATCTCAAGGAGCCTAGAAAAGTTGTAGCACAGCAGTTAGGGTCATACTTGCACAAGAAGTATATCCCTGAAATCTTTCAGTTATGATATAGATTTCATCACTGTACTGAGACATGACTGACTACTGGCCTCCAATCGGAGTTGTGTCTCCTTGCTTGTGTTGATTGACTTTAGTGCAGCTTTTCATATCATAGATCATAATGTTTTGCTACATACATAAAAAATTTTGTTGAGTCAAGGTAACTCTCTCCTAGCTAAAGTCTTATTTGACTAATCATTATTAGTTTTTACATGTAAATGGTGACTTCTCTATGCAAACTAAAGTTTGGTGTTCCACAAGGTTCTGTTAGACTCACTGCTCTTTTCTACACTTATGCTATCTCTGGGTACAATTATTGATAAACATTGTATTAGCTTCCACTGCTATGCCTATGACACACAGCTACTGTATATGTTTCAGCACAGCCACATGACAGACACCAGTTTAAAGAAGTTGAGGAATGTGTAAAAGACATTTTTGCATTTGCTTTCTACACCTGCCATTAATTTTGTGGGTGTCCATCTGCCCCATCCCTTATACTGTCCTCAGTGTTCTCTTTTTTGGTCACTCTAATATGGTGACTCTAAATCATCGAACAGTGGATAACTTCACTTTGATATTGTAGACTTAAAGCTATGCTGTATTTGTGGTGCCTTGTAAGCAGAGTTGTGGAGAAACATGTAGTTACATGTAATGGTGTTACATTTTTAAATTAGAAAATAAATGTAATTGTAATCTGCTACAGTTACTGATATAAAAAATGTAATTAAATTACAATTACTCCAAATGTTAAATTACAGTTAATCAAATTGTTGGTGATTGCAATGGGATAAAATGCTTACATGTATAATATAACATTCATTCTGTTGCTTTGCAACTTTTCATCATGCAGGAAGTGAATTTTCATAATGTTGTGTGTGGCAGGCGAAGACATTAATATTCATAAAAGAAGCGCTCCCTTACAGGCCAATACAACATTCCTGAAGTCAGTAGGAGTCAATAGGAATTAAGTCACGTCACAAGCGAATTCTATGCATGCTACTTGTCAGAGCTGGAAAGTTGTATTGGCCAATCAGGTAATACTTTTTAAAAAAATATTAATGAGTCTTCCCCTGTCACATTACACTTTGCGCTGACTATACAAAGGCAAGTAGCAATGTCATTGACAAGAATGCCTTTCATTGCTGGAAATTCAAAAATACTTTCCTTCAGAAATTAGAAAAGGGCTTTAACATTACTGTACAATGTAAAGCTTGTTTACCAGCAGTAAAAATGCTGTCAATATTGAAATACTCTATGTCAAACCTGAGGAAACATCTACAGGTAAGTTAATGTAACCGTAATCAGTCTTATAAAAGAAAAAAGTACCTCCCACCCCACCACGTAATTTATGTTTGTTCAAAGACTTACTTTAGCCCAATATTTTGCTCAGTGCCCATCCAGTAGGCTACAAATTTATGTTTAAGCTCCATTTATGCCAAATAAATCGCTGTCTAACAAATGCCTTTTGCATAGCCACAAGTCCATTTATGAACCCTTACATAAACAATCTTAGCTAACCTTAGTCCTCCTTGAAAAGTGATGTAGGTATAGTGTATGTGGGCTCTAAAAAGCCTCACTAACTTAATTCAGCATTGTGTTTTCATTACATTTTCAGAAGTTTCACATTTGTACCTCGAGTGCTCTAGCACCAGCAAATTGGATTTTCTGCCATGCTGGATTTGATCAAAAACCCTAAATATTTTCACAGGCCACAAATTTTGTACAATTTGTGCAAGTAGCCAGACTTGCTACAGGTGATCTGCAGACAAAGGCTCACAACATTTGTCATATGAATTTTTACTTTTTAAAACCACTTGTCAATTACAGCCAATAGAAATTGGCAGCAAAGCCACAAATGGGACATGAGGTCATATCAGCAAATGTTTGATGCACTGACACCAAACTTGGTAAACAGATTCAGTACCCCTTCCTGATAACCAAAAACTTGAGTCACTTGACCACTGCATTTTGCCAAATAACCTTTTATATGTGGACCTTAAATATGTAATTCTTGTGTATCATTGTATCTTAGGAGATCCCAAAGCAGAGACAATAGAGGTTGTTCATTGTTCATTTCGAACCCAAAAAAACAAAAAAAACCAAATTGATGAAGCAGATGACAGACGATCTGCTGTGGTGACCCCGAACAAGGAATAAGTTGGAAGAAGAAGACTTTGTGTGGAAAAGTAGGCTTGCTTCTTTCAGTTTAACTTATGTGCTTCTTGTACTTTTCTATGAGACTGCGGATTTTGGCTCAGATTAGCCAGAACACAATGCTTTCTGTATCCAAAACAGGGTTTGTTGCAGCCATGAGTTCTTGAGTCCCATCTTGAGTGCCATTACCCATGTCTGTATGTTGCATTATAAGATGTACATATTTTGCTCATATGCTCATCCCTGTTTTTTCCTTATTCCCTTTCCCTATCTCCTCATATTCATGCTTCACATACATAGCCCTTACATTACTTTACTTTGATCAAGCCCAGGTCAACCCCATAAATTACTGCCATATTGGATTTGATCAAAATCACTTAAAAGTTTTCAGAGGCCACAAATTTTGCCCAATCTTTACAAAATTTGGCACAGACAATCTCAAAAGTTATTTGTTGGCTTTTTGATTTGCAAAAGTGCTCAGCCATTATAGCCAGTCAAAATCAGTGGCAAAGCTCCCAACTAGGAAATGAGCTCATGTCGCAACATTGGTACATTGGTACAAATAGGTACATGGACTCAGGACCCCATTTTGAGGACTCACAAAATATTCTGTCAGTGGACCACCAGAGGGTGATGCAATAAGCAAATAAAAATGCTTTGCCTAATAACTGTTGATATGTTTGCCATAAAAAAATAAATAATTCTTGTGTCTGGTAATATTGTGGGAGGACCCAAAGATGAGACATTTCATGTTAACCTAATTGATGCAGCCTACATACTGGATTTTATCAAAAAGATTGAAGTGGTGGTGATAGACCTGAAATTTACCACAGATTATCTTCAGACAAATCCTCATGACAGTTATCAGATGCTGTTCATCCATTACAGCCTATCAAGGAGGTGAGCTCATATCTCGGACCAATCTTTATTCAACTGACATGAAACTTGCTGAGTGCATACAGCCATTCCCTTGACAAACTGCTATATTTGCCATATTTGGAATTACTATTGCGATAATACTATTAGCAGCCAGCAAGGAAATACACAAAAGGGGGAAACTTGAAGTTTCAAGACGTACATTTCAAAGAGGCAAATTCAGACAGAATGCATTCAAATTTATTTATTATGAAATTCTTTTCATTCTTCAAGCATCAGCAATTCAAGTTCAGGTTTTGCTAAATCCAAATAAATTCAATATTACATATCAGAATCCAACTTTTACTAATTAAAAACATATAATAAAATAAAATGGTTCAAGAAGCCTTTAAATAAAAATCTATTTTTATTATATAATAAAAATTTTAAATAAAATCAAGAAGCCTTTTACTGCTTCTATTTCCTTTATTCTTGTTGAGGCCAAAACACTAAAACCAGGTCAACCCTCACCCACCCACAGTGAATATAGAAGCCATTCCAGAGAATCAAGAGCTGTATGCTAATGACTGAGAATCGGTTTGAGGTCTTGGATTGTTAATGCTTTTTTCTCTCAGGAGCCACCAGATATAAAACATATGCTATGTGTATTTGAAAGAACCACAGCAGACCATCATTTCAAAGAAGGTACAAGATCTGAGACCTGCTTCATTTTCCAAAGCTAACCATTCTCAGGAAGTGTGAGGGGCTCAAAACCTTTGGCTTTGGTTTAGGCTTTAAATGTGCTTGCTATTTTAAATGTGCTTGCATATTTAAAAATAGAAGAATCTAACCATGCCACATAGTACAAAAAATACATTAAGGGAATGGCACTCTATTCATGCCTACTGAACATTAAGGTCTCTAAGGATTTCTACTAGCTGATGTTTAGACAATGTACAACATGTCTACATTGGTCACTCTATTGTTCACAAATAAAAGCAAAGCCAGGGCTTTAAATTTATAGTCTGTGACTGAAACATCCCATCCCCACAAGAATTATATTTTCCTTAAAAAAAAAAACCCTCCCATTATTTTTGTGGGCTATTCTTGATTTCTGACTCTCTCTCTATCTGTCCCTCTCTCTTTTGATATACCATGTGTATGAGAAACAAGGAGAGCACAATAGTGGTGTGATAGGAGTAGGACAAATTCTAGCTGAGTGAGTTTTGCAGAGTTCAGAAGACAAGCTGTCACTAGAGCCAGGGCCTACTGATAAAAGCACTGTGACAGCTCAGTAGAAATACTGAAACTCTGAAGCTTACATTAGTACAACTGCCCTGATGTGCTGATAGTTTCACTCATAAATTTGCTTCAAAATTGGCAGCAAATTAATCAACCAAGGTTACTTGGTCTGCAAGTGAATTTCACTTAATTTCACTTGATCCAATAAAGCAAGTGTGCAAATGCTAACAAACATGAAAAAAAAAGAGAAATCACAATTGAAGGATGGATCCATTGACTCTGGCCCTTGTATAATCATGCAATCTGTGGGTATTACCTCACATATTGTGGACTTTCAATTCTTGTATCAATCATTTGTGCCAGTCTATGCCATTGTAATTGGTTTAATATACCCTGTCTCTTGGTTTTAATGTAGCCTGCCAGGACTAATGGTGAAGCCAGTGAATTACTTTCCCTGATTCTTGCATTAGGCAACACACAAAAAAAATCTATAAATGAGTAAATGACTCTCTGTAAAAATGTATACAATTTAGTGACACATGATGCTTTACCTGTGAGATGTAGGTAACTTATGGCTGATGTAAATTTTATTTATTTTTTCGTATATTTTTAATGTAGGCCTATCGTTGGTACGTTCCTGTTTACACTTGGTCACAAATGGACAGCCGAGACACAATGCCATTTACACCTGCGTATATCATGCGTCTCCAAGGTGCCCAGCTGACCACATTTGCTTAAGTTTCGTTACTGCCTACGTCACTTCTGCTAGAAAGTCAAAGGTCCCCGTACACAGTTATGTTAAAACATTAAACCTGCAATATAACTTCATTATTTTCTTGCACTCCAACCACGTAGCCTACATCAGTCTCCATTTTTTTCTATCATGTCACACTGCTACCAAAAACAATCACCGCATCCAGCATTAACGAATATTTTCCTGTTACGTCCATGTCGGGGACGCATCGGATGTATTAGCATGTACACTACCGAAGGTATGTGGTCAAATGCGTCCCAGACCACCTCGGCAAGTTGTTTGAGTGAATGCGTCTTGCAGGTCGTTTACACTTATTTCGTCGTATTTAGTGCTGTCCAGCTGTAATCAGATCGCCCAAGACGCATTTTAATACCAAGTGAAAACGGGGTCATTGTTTCTTAAACGATTCCCCACTTTTTAAGTGGGCTGATCATGTGCCACGTTAACGAAAATCTCTCGACCGATTCCATAGTGACAACTGCAATTCCGATAAGACAAATACGAAGTACAATCAGTTAAAAGGAAACCTACCATAGCTTCACACAGGATTTTCACATCGTGTTTAAGGGCAATTTTAATTTAGGCTACACCCACGGACTTGTGCAGATTTATGCACCCATTCACATAGCGCAGATCTCGGAGTGCTTTCCTTTTGTTGATGCGAATTATCACACAGCGCACCAAACACCGCATTCGGCTATCTCAGTATGGGAAATTGCCCCTCGGTGTCTCTGAAACTACACAAGCGCATTACGTCAAAGCTTAGATGTTCAAAATAGGCTGCATATGGGATTCTGACAACCGATTCGCACTTAAATCTTTCTGCATTGCCTATGCAGCGTGTGACGTCTATATGTCACTTCCACACGCACACGGAGAAGCACGTAAAACTACAGCGCTCTGTCGCAGAATAATTTGACGCAGGGTAAGCCCAGCGAAAGTTTCATAAGTGACTGCGGCAATATCATGTAGGTGTATTTGCAGCATGAAAGCCAAGAGCTGGAGCAAAGAGTACAGCAATTTGCAATGTAATCTAATAGTGAAGATTACCTTGAGTCAGGATGATTCCGCACAGGATGCCCACCCAGACCGCAGCGCTTAAAGCACGACTTTCAGTAGAGCGTTTAATCGGCATGACAAGACGCGCGCATGCACAAACCAACGCAGAAGTCCAGTATTTGGGATACAGCTCCGTGAAACCAACAGGACGTAAATGCAGGGATTAATCGAGGAAGGGAGATGTGTTTCCGACTGATCGTTGTATTATGGATGCGCTCCGCCTCTAGCGAGACTGACTCTCTCTCTCTCTCTCTCTCTCTCTCCTCCCCCTCCGCAATGTCTCGCCTTTCTCCCCTCCGCGCTCCACCTGTCAGTTAAAGTTGTCCCTTTGTTGTGTTGTCATCTTTAGGGCCAAAAAAATGCATTTCACAATATGTTATGTCTATTGATCATGTTGTACAACCCGTATTCCAGAAAAGTTGGGACGTTCTTTAAATTTGAATAAAATGAAAACTAAAAGACTTTCAAATCACATGAACCAATATTTTACTCACAACAGAACATAGATAACATAACAAATGTTTAAACTGAGAAATATTACAATTTTATGCACAAAATGAGCTCATTTCAAATTTGATGGGGCATCCAATAAAGGTCTTTGGCCTTGTTCCATAAGCACAGAGATATCTCCAGTTTCTCTGAATCTTTTGATGATGTTATGCACTGTAGATGAGATTTGCAAAGCCTTTGCAATTTGACATTGAGGAACATTGTTTTTAAAGTATTCCACAATCTTTTTACGCACTCTTTCACAGATTGGATAGCTTCTGCCCATCTTTTCTTCTGAGAGACTCTGCCTCTCTAAGACATCCCTTTTATAGCTAATCATGTTACAGACCAGATATAAATTAAATTAATTAGTTGCTAGATGTTCTCTCAGCTGAATCTTTTTAAACTTTCTTGCTTTTTCAGCCATATGTTGCCCCCATGCCAACTTTTTTGAGACCTGTACCAGTCATCAAATTTGAAATGTGCTCATTTAGTGGATAAAGGTGTACAATTTACCAGTTTGAACATGTACTATGTTATCTATGTTCTGTTGTGAATAAAATATTAGTTCATGTAATTTGAAAGTCTTTTAGTTTTCATTTTATTCAACTTTAAAGAACATCCCAACATTTCTGGAATTCAGGTTGTATTAGTGTGTTAGCAGACCAAATATTGGCTGTTAAATGATGAAAAAAAAGATATCAAGACTACCAACTGCTCATAGGTCATACTGAGTTGACATTTAGGCAATGAGATTTATACTAAAATTTATTTTTATTTGACAAAGTGCTTAGAAATAAAGCTTCCTCAAGGATGGTTTGGGTGGTTAATGCATCTAAAGGATTCTCTGATTCTCTTCTGAACTTTTTACTGAGTGGGGACTTCCTGTTGTAGAGTTCAAAAGGTGCAGGCTATTAGTAGGCTATTGTTAGTACCTTCGAATAGTGAAGGCTACAGCAGGGGGAAGAGCTTTCTCTTACAAAGCCCCTCAATTTTGGAACAGCCTTCCAATTAGTGTTCGGGACTCAGACACAGTCTCAATGTTTAAATCTAGGCTGAAAACTTATATGTT
>JAQQZU010024976.1:0-10230 GCA_030068025.1 Parauchenoglanis punctatus | reverse complement strand
AGGAAAGAAATTCCACTAATAACCTTTTATGTCAACAACTGCTCAACTAAGTAAAGAGAAACAACAGTCCATCATTACCCAGTCTCTTTTACAGTAATAAAAATGAAGAAAAAATTGAATTAGAAGATGTGTCCAAACTTTTGACTGGTAGTGTATATAATGCAATCATGTCAACTTGGAGCAACCTGCTTACACTTGGTATTAAAATGTGTCTTGGGCAATCTGATCACAAATGGACAGCGCTAAATACAAGTGTAAATGACCTCCAAGGTGGATTTAAGATGCATTAACTCAAACCACTTCCTGGGACACATTTGACCACATATCTTTTGTAGTGTAAATGCTAATGCATCCTGATGTGTCCCCGACAAGAATGTAAAGGAAAATACGGCATTAATGTAGGTGACTGCGCAAACAAAAAAAGGAGAGGCGCACTCATGTATGTGATTGGAGTGCAAGAAAATAATGAAGGTATGTGAAAGTAGCATAGGCAGCAACGACATCTGAACAAAAGGGGTCAGCTGGACACCTTGGAGATGCATGATAGACACAGATGTAAATGGAAGTGTGTCTCACCTGTCCACTTGTGACCTGATAGCACAAGACACATTTCAAAACCAAGTGTAGACAGGGCCAAAAGGAATGTTTCCAACACCTTGTGGAATCCATGACACAAAGAAATGAGCCTGTTCTGAGGGGAAGGTATTGTTCTACCAAGTGTTAATATGTTGTTTCTAATAAACCTTTGTTTTCTTACATCATTCTGTGCAAACTCTGCAGATGGTTAAAATTAATGAAATGATTATTTTTGCGGAAACAAACAATGACATGTCGGCCCTGTGCACAGCATGCCTTCTGTATGAGCTACCTAGAGTGACGGCTCAGTATATTAAAGTGTATTTCTTTTGCTTTACAGAAATATGGTAGAAAAATTATTTTATTTTGGAGCTCAGTACAGCAGTAAGACTAAGACAGAATTGTATTTCCCATTGGTATCATGTATTTATCATGTATCATGAACTTGGTATTTTTTGAAGTTTATTTTAATTTAAGTTTATTTGTTCTGCAAACTGTGTTGTCAGGTCCATGTTTTACAGATATAAAGTGAAGATCAGAAATGTGTGTCCCTGTGCACTTCAGGGACTGTGAACAAGATCCCAGTTCCTGAAGCTGGCAAGATTTCTAAAAAAAAATCCCATCAAATACTCTGCCTATTATTTGTATCTCTATTCATATATATTTGTATTCGGTTACACCCCTAGTTTATATACACACAAGCCCCAAAATTAGAGGGCGACTAAGAAATCAAGGCTAATCGAGACTTTGAAAATCATTGCATCTGACCCATTCACACTACATGGCTTTAATAGCTTACAATCATTTGTTTGGTGGAGGTAGGCGTGTGCATACTACATGATTGCTTGCATATAAGCGTCACACTCTGTCTGATCTCCAAAGAAAAATAACAACGTTTTTTGTTATTTTATTGCTCTAGCAGAGTATATTGGAGTTGAAATGAAATAAATGCAGATTTTCAGCTTTTGAGAGTATTTACCTCCAAATTGAGTGAGTGGTGTTGGAATTACAACACATTTTGCATGTATGTAATTGTAATATGTAATTGGACAATAGGCTGCTCATTTGTTCCATAGCTAGGTGTGTGTTATTCCCTCATTATTCCATGTACAAATAAGCAGATAAAAGATCTAGAGTTAATTTCATGATTGACATTGGCATTTGGAATCTATTGCTGTTTACTCTCAATAGGAAGTCCAAAGCGCTGTTACTGCCAGTGAAGTCAGGAATCATTAGGCGGAAAAAGTAAAACAAACCCATCAGAGAAACAGTTCAAAGGATTGACCATTTATTTATAACACCAAAAGGCCCGGAAGACCACAGAAAACAACTGTGGTGGATGACAGAAGAATTCTTTTCCTGATTAAGAAAAACCTCTTTGCAACAGTTGGCCAGATCAAAAACACCCTCCATGAGGTAGAAATATTTGTAACAAAGTCAACAATCAAGAGAAGACTTTACTAGTGTAAATACAGAGGGTTTACCATAAGATGCAACCACTGGTAAAACTAAAAAAAAAAAAAAAGAAGATTAGATTTGCCAAAAACATGTATAGTTTTAAGAAGCTTGTAACGTTCTGGAACAACATCCAGTGGACAGATGAGATAAAAATTAACTCCCCAAATGATGGGAAGAAAAGAGTATGGAGAAGAGAAAGAACTGCAATGGACAATGACACAAAGCATACTTAAAAAGTAACCCCAACTTTTTTTAAGGCAAAGAAGCGTAACATTCTTCAATGGCCAAGCCAATCACCTGACCTGAATCCAATTGAGCATGCATTTCATTTGCTGAAGGCAAAACTCCCCAAGAACAAGCAGGAACTGAAGGCAGCTGAGTTAAATCCCAGGCAGAACATCAGCAGTTAAGCAATCCAGCATCTGGTGATGTGTATGGGTACCAGACTTAAGTCAATCATTGACTGGAAAGGATTTGTTACCAAGTATTGAAAATGACAATTTAAATTATGATTCTTAGTTTGTCCAGTTACTTTTGACCTCTTAAAAAGGGGACCAAAAAGTGCTGTAATTCTTACATTGTCATATGATTTGAATGTACATTCCCTTAAATTAAAGTCTGTATTTTGAGGTCATATTCATTATTTAATTTCTCCAATATGTAATACCTCCAATATAATGCGGTAGGCTGCTAAAATAACTTCAATGTCAAAGTGTTTAAGGACCTGACTATATAGAGTTATATACTGTGCACTGGCAGGAATTATGTTCTCTTTTGTTTTTATTTTTGCTGTTCCTAACAACCATTTGGGGGTGCCGTGCCAAAATAATTTCTTACAGAAGCAATATTATTGTGTTTACATTTTGCCTTTGCCCTCCCAAAAACACAAATGGATGATTGAACTAGTTTTAGGTGTGTGCAGCACATGACAGTAGATCAATTTGATTTCCTCTTGGATACTGATTGGCTGTTTCTCAATGCCGTTCTTGCAACTAGTCATAGAGAATTTCACAGTATGTGACTCATAACTGAGAAAATCATATGATTCACTCACAGGCTTGGAAAAAAACATCACTGATCCATTCACAGTATCATGGCCACAAGTAGTAGCTGAGACTGAAAATGAGTCTGTGGCTGGGAAATCAGGGCTAAAATCGAGAAGTGTGCATTAGGCTTAACATAAATGTTGATGACATGTTATGGATAGAGGCTACAGGTTTAAAAATATCAACGCAAAGGAGATCAAATCTGGGGGGTGTTTCACCCTGACATGACTGTCATTAACAGACTGTATGAGTCTACTGAATAGGGATTGTTAGGCATAGCCCCAGTGTCACTTCATACCATTCTGCATATTTTTCTTACAATCTTTGGTGGTGCTGTTTCCTTTGCATCCACAAAAGTCTGCTTTGAGACTTTGGTTAACTGCAAATGCCACAAATGAAACCTTATATTGATGTTTTTTTCCCCTGTCTGTCCATCAGTGCCATCTGCTCCAATCCTATCTTCTAGTTCATTAGCTGACTAGGAAATGGTCACCCTTCTTTTAAACTCTGCTGGTTTACTCATAGGTGGCACAACAGTATAGTAGTTAGCACGTTCACCTCACAGTGACCAAGGTTCAAGCTCAGGTTCTTTCTGTGCAGAATTTGGATGTTCTCCCAATGCCTCTGGTTTCCTGCCCCAGTCCAAAGACATGCGGATTAGGTCAACTGGCTATTCTAAATTGCCCGTACGTGCGAATATTTGCATGAATGGCTGTGTGTCTCAGTGTTAGCCTTGTGATACATTGATGACCTTTCCAGAGTGTACCATGCTTCTCGCCTGAAGCCACCTGGGATTGTCTCCAGCTTCCCTCATGATTGATAAATGTCATAGCAAATGGATTTCCCAGAGTTACTATTAACAAATGGAAATACAAAACAGCCAGAATTGCACAAAAACCATGTAAGCAGAAATCAGGTGAGGGTTTGGTTCACGCCTTTTTAAATTGTACTACTGGGCAGATAATTAAAATATTCTCTCATTTTGGCAGAGATACTGGGCAGATGACAACAGCTGCATTGCTCACTTTTAAGGATTTACTCACTGCCTCACAAAACAACCCCATTAACACACAGATTTCATTAGACAATAGACAACTGCATAGTCAATAAAAAGATTTGGATTTAAAGATCAGTATGTAATACAGATAATCCAATATTTTACAGTAAAAATCCTTAATTGGAACACAATGAAAATTGCTTTCTCTATTGCTGATTCAACGGTCATGTGCCTTTCTACTTCCTATAATGGTCAATTATACAACCAGTAGATGGCAGCAGCCAAAAAGAGAAACAATAAATGTTCAGCTGTACTACACTAGAAAATTGTTCTAGAAAAGGAATCACAGGCTTCCTGAAGCAACATAAAAATATGCCAAATGCTGCTGAAGTACTGTATTCTGGATATTCTATTTAATTAGATTTTATTTGTATTATGCTTTTAACAATAGAGCAGCTTTACAAAAAGCAGCTTTACAGAATCTCAGATTTAGATCTAAATCCCTAATAAGCAACTAGGAGGTGACAGTAGCAAGGAAACTCTCCATGAGATGACATGAGGAAGAACCCTAGAAAGGTACCAGACTTAGAAGAGAACACACCCTCTTCTGGGTGACACTAAATGGTGAAATTATGATCATTGCAATGAGCATTCATACAAAGAAAAGCCAAACAGAATTAAATGTGTTGAAAGATACAGAGTGGTCATTATGCTCATTTTATGAACATGAGTCCTGGGATGAGTATGATGTAGTCTTTATAATTATAGCAGAAGTTCATAGGAAGTGTTAGGCTCTAGGGTATCCAGGTACGATTGTACCCTGAAGCAGGAAGGTGATATGCGTTTGGGCGGTCCACTTGTGATCAGATCACTCAAGAAGGATTTTAATTGCAGGTGTGAACAGTTCCTGTAATATACAAAATATCCAGGCTAAATATGTAAAAAGACCATTATCTTAAAAAGACCTTTCAGTAATGTTGCAAATCTATTGTAGCATTGTTTATGAGTTTTTCACCACTACAGCTAGTAACTGTGCAATGGAAGGCTCACTGAGATATGCCACATTTCCATTATGTCCAAACTGCAGGTGTCTGCTCCAAAGAGAATACTCTTCTAGTGGTACTGGTAGTTTCTCCTACCAGGCTCAGTGAAACAACTTGCAGTATATTGTATGAAATTATATTGTATTTTTATTCCAAATCACGTGTCTTTGAATGCCCAATAAAGTAAACTAAAGAAAACAAATAAAGATTATGAACCAGGTTATCCACATATTCGAATACCCATGTCCTTCAATAAGAGTGGTATGGCCCCGGGTTGTAGGTGGAACTTTAATGAAGACCATGGTTGATGTGGTATGGGGAGTATCTCTATTTCACCTCAGAGGCAGTGAGAATCATCTGCATACCTTCCAACAAAGTCATGCAGTGGCATATGATGTAGTATTTGCAATAAACAGTACTGTCATACAACCAGCTTACCTTTTTTTTCTCATACTGTAGAGATATTGAACCATATTTACGCCATATGGAGATATCTCCTTAACAGCTTCTGTAACAACTTCATACATTTCTAACAATTTCTGGTAAAATGTTACAGAATTCTGTTGCACCTTCTAGTTGGCTTTTCCTTCATTAGTATTGCTAGCCTTATTTGCTATTCGCTAGTTAGCTATACAAATTTCTCCGTGTTGTTGCTCAGTATTTACTCTCACAGCACTTACCTCTACTGTACGTAACAGCACTTACCTCTCATTCTCCTCATGGGGATGGGCTTCTTCCTCCCATCACCTCCTCTGAGCTTTCTCTTGCCAATTAGTAAACCTGTGAATATGTGCCACTAGCATGGTCGACTAACATGCTTTCATTACTGAGCTTGCTAAATTAACTTGGCTCCATCTGGTTTCCCTTTGTTCTCCCCTCATTCTCTCCACCAAGTTAGCGGTCTGTGGTAGCTCAGTGGTTAAGCCGTTAGACTAGTGATTGGAAGGTCGTGAGTTCAAATCCCAGCACCACCAAGCTGCCACTGCTGGGCCCTTGAGCAAGGCCCTTAACCTTCACTGCTCACTTGTATAACATGAGATATATGTAAGTCGCTCTGGATAAGGGTGTCTGCCAAATGACATAAATGTTAGGGTTCCACAATTCTCACTGTCTAAGTGACTGGTAGACCCGTGGCTATAGTCTATATAATGTGTGTGTGTTTTTCTCACTGTACCATGAACTGTTCATTGCTGAGTCACACAACACCAACACTGAAGTTGGTTTCAACATCCTCCACTGTCTGACTAGCTAGGGGTTCTTTGGCAACATACTATTAGCATGTTTTAGTGGTTTCTCACTACATTTGGTAAGAGTTGGTTTTTCCACCATAACCCCTCGATCCCTCACTGTACACTGAGTGATTAAACAATCCATGCTGTTTGCTCTTTTGCAGCCAGTCTCTGAATTCTCTGGAAGCCAAATGCATGCAATTCATGACTTGTCTGGCCTTAGTAAAAGCTGCTTTACATCTGCATCTTACATTTATGCTTAGCATTAAGCACAGGTCCCTCTGTGAGGACCATGAGACACTTTCTGCACATTTAGGAAATGTTTTTACTAGGTTTTGGCACCCAGTAATATGGCTATCAAATCACTGGTTGTATAGATGTTAGATTTGCCCCAGTGTCATCCACAGCAGCAGGGTTAGAAATTCATATTCATATCTATTGTGATTAATTATAATTAATTATATTAAAAGTATTGCTACAGTTGACATTTACAAAAGCTATGAGCAAGCTTATTAAAATTAGAAAAACATCACAGCCTATGTGTATTATACATTAATATAGTTACAAGTGGGTTTTTGGGTTTTCTAAAAATAACAGAAGGTCCAAATTATACATACAGGGTCAAAACTATAAATACACCCACTTAGATTATTAATTCAGTGGTGCTAAAAGCTACAAAATGTCTTTCAACTTGCCAAGGCAAAGGCCTTTTAACTTCTTGTTATTGATCATGATCGACTATAGCTGGTAGCTTCTCTGTGCACAAAGTTAAAAAAGGTTTGTTTAACAAGTATGATTAATGAGAGGTGTAGCAACTTTGCAAAGGTCTGGAAGAAGACCCAAACTGTCACCCTCAGCTGAGAGGAAATTGGTTCAGATGGTCTGGAACAACCCAGGAACCATAAAGGTACAGGCCTGAACTGGAAGCTGATGGAACACTGTCTAGCACCTCGAGTTGCTTGGCCATAAAGACCCAAAAGTGCAGAGGAATACTGTACCAACTGTTAAGCATGGTGGTAGTAGCATCATGCTTTGCGACTGTTTTGCTGAGTGGAACTGGTGCATTGCACAAACTCTCTCAATTCTGCCTAGAAGAGTGGCCAAATATCCGAGCAGAATTCTGCCAGAAGCTTGTTGATGGCTACCAAAAGCATCTGGTCAAGGTGACACTGTGCTGATTTTAGAAAACTAAATAAATTAACACTTGTCTACCAAATTCTTGTTTTTTCTGTTAAAGTTGCATGTTGTGCAGTCATTCTGCCCCAGAAAACTAACAGTTCTAAGAAATAATTTAAAGCCCAATATTTCCATGACATTCATGTCCGTGGTAAGTGTATGTGACCTTGAACTGTATTATATACTCTGCCTTCTGGATGACTGAAATGCCTTCTGGTTACAGAAAAGTTTACTCCCTACATACTCTGATATACTCTCATATACTTAAACCCGTTTAATTCAAGGGGTTTAACAAAATTAACCATTGAGGAATTGCATTTACGTTTTTTACTCCTACCATTTTCTCAGGCTCAAAAGTAATTAGACAATTGACCAATAAGCAGTTTCATGGACAGTTATGCCCCGTTTCTTCATTGTTTCATGACAAATTAAGGAGGTTAAAGGTCTAATTCCCAGTGTTAAATTTGCATTTTGCAGCTGTTCATGGGAACTATATGTATGCAGTCCTAAGAGATGTCAATACAAATGAAGAAGGCCTTGATTAGACTGAAAAACCAAAAGAGACCTATCAAAAAGATAGCATAAACGTTAGTGGTGGCCAAATCAACTATTTGGTACATTCATAAAAAAAAAGGAATGCACTGGTGAGCTCAGCAACACCAAAAGACCTGGAAGGCCAAAGAAGACAACTAGTGGATGACTGTAGAATTATTTCCTTGGTGGAGAAAAACCCATTTACATCTAGCCAATCTTCAACATCTAGCCAAGTCAAGAACACTCTCAAGGAGGTAGGCATTGTCAAAGTCTACAATCAAGACACACCTTTATGAATGTACAGAGGGTTTACCTCAAGATGCAAAACACTAGTACCATACAAGGATAGTAAGGACAGATTAGACTTTGCTAGAAAGCCTGCCCAGTTGTGGAACAAGATTCTTTGGACAGATGAAACCAACTACTAATCACTTTTATCAGAATAAAGGGAAGAGAAGAGTATGGAGAAAGAAAGGTGCCATCTCTCTCCCAGTTAAATGGTGCACACATGCCCAGCCGTCCACATGATGTAAAAGAAAACTTGATTCATCAGGTCTGGCCATCTTCTTCCATTGTTCCATGTTCCAGTTCTGATGCTCTCATCCCCATTGTTGGCACTTTTGGTGGTGAACAGGAGTAATTGTATGCTTCTTAAAACAGGGAATGCTGGTTGTATGCACTGGCATTGGATTTGGCATCCTTGTTATTTACATTTACATTTATGTCATTTGGCAGACGCCCTTATCCAGAGCGACTTACATACCTCTTATTTTTATACAAGTGAGCAGTGAAGGTTTAAGGGCCTTGCTCAAGGGCCCAGCAGTGGCACCTTGGCGGTGCTGGGATTTGAACTCGTTGTTATAACTTTGCTTTGCGAAACTCACTGAGTATGTGACAGAGTTCAGATTTGGTACTTGCTACTCTCATCAAATGAACCAGTTTAAGATGACAGTGTAGAAGAAACCCACTTAGTGTCATAAGGCATTCTGATGTGGAATCTTATTGAATAGTGCCCTCTAGTGGTTAATGGTGCTCATGAGCTCTTTTATGTCATTGAGTCAAATGAAACCAAAACCTTGTAATGAATATACAATAATCTGCAATTAAAAATGCACTGATTAATAACTCTCTTAAAGAATCTATAAGATAAATCTCTTTATCAAGTCTCTCTCTCTCTCTCTCTCTCTCTCTCTCGCTCTCATTATATGTCAATAGAAACAGAATTTGTTTCCCTTTTGATGATTGTGCTAAAACATTTCCTTTAAAATACTGAATTTGACCACTATGTTTAGATGTCAATAAATTGTCCATTTGGGAAATTTAATAGTAGGCCTTATTCAAAAATAAACAAATAAAAAAATATTTTTAAACTAAATTTACTGCCTTGTGCAATTGTCTATATATGTCTCTGTGGTTTTTCTTTCGAGTAGCAGTATATCAATATTCTGTCATGTTTCTGTAAGAATCAGTGATGGTTTTATTTTATTTATGGGAAAACATTCAATTCTGGACCAGAATTTGGTCAATGAAAAAGGTTTAATCCCTTCCTGTTCTGCCACTCCCAAGTGAAAAATTGGGCCTGTCCAATGCCAAAGAGTCCATTTTGACCAAAAGCAAATAAATCCTGTGAATGGAATGAAGACATCTGACCAGAATATAGCATGTCTAAATCTCTATTCTCATTCATTTTTTTCAACTTGGAATAGAACATTTCAGACTGAAGTTGATTCTCTCACACACAGATAGATAGATAGATAAATAGATAAATAGATAGATAGATAGATAGATAGATAGATAGATAGATAGATACTTTATTGATCCCATTGAGGAAAATGTAGACATCCAGTTGCTTATATGACACATACATGAACACCATTACACACAAGAATAACAAAAACACAACAGTGAGCTGATATTCTAGCCACCAGAACCACTACAGGGAGCTGTCACGCTGATAGAGTATGTGCCAGTGGAGGCAGCACAATGCAAGGTGAATAACAGTGCAAGGTGATTAGCAGTGCAAGAATAATAATTACTGTGAATAATATAAAATGGGCGGCATGGTGGTGTGGTGGTTAGCACTGTCGCCTCACAGTAAGAAGGTCCTGGGTTCAATCCCCGGGTCACCCAGGGTGCCTTTCTGTGTGGAGTTTGCATGTTCTCCCCATGCA
>JAQQZU010024974.1:0-10231 GCA_030068025.1 Parauchenoglanis punctatus | reverse complement strand
TTCTCTCGGTCTCTCTGTCTCTTCCTCAACATGACAAAGTGCCATCAACCACACCATCAGGTAAAGTGTACTGACAGCGTGTAGAGATAAACGTGTGAATATCACTTTCACCCTTAACATGCTCTGAAATCTCTACAGACACTTTTGTAATAATGTCCAGATGAATCTTTAATTCATGTTACTGAAGCAGAATGAAAGATTTAGAAAATTTGCTCTCTGTGGTCGAACAGTGCGATTACACACGACTCATGGAAAATAAACAATATTTTATTTGGGTTTTCTGCACCTTTTCCATGAACCACACATTTCACACTGCATATGATGCCTAAATACTAAAGATTATATAACATTTATCCAGTCACACCATATTTACACAAGCGAGCGACAAAGCGACAGACGACAGAGCATTTCCTGTGTGTGAAACGGAGCCTGGAATAACAAATACTTCTAGTTGTGCAGAATTAATATCTAGAATTGAAACTTCAATTTCCACCTATTTTGTTTCAGGTTCACCTTTATTTCACGTGGGACCTGGAGCGACACAGCTTTATCTCAGTGATGGAGAATATCAAACCATCCAGCTGCAGCAAGCATTCCAGTACGGTGGAAACACTTACACTCAGCTCAATGTAAGCATAAAAACAGGAAGTTGAAATTTTATATTCAATTCATTTATTTGTAAATATGATTCTTTTTAGATGTGATTCTCTTATTTTCACACTGAGGATTTTTTTTGCACAATTTATTTATATTTGCACATTTGAGTATTTCACACATGCGGTTATGTTCATCACATTAATCAAGAGTTAAAGACAACAAGCTGAAATGCACTTTCACATGTTTTGTTCATATATTCTTGTATCACTCGTTTAATTACATGTGACATGTATATGACTTTGGCGGCACAGTGGTGCGGTGGTTAGCACTGTCGCCTCACAGCAAGAAGGTTCTGGGATCGATACCCGGGTCACCCAGTTTGCCTTTCTGTGCGTTTGCATGTTCTCCTCGTGCATGCGTGGGTTTCCTCCCACAGTCCAAAGACATGCATATTAGGTCAAGTGGCTACTCTAAATTGCCCATAGGTGTGAATGCGAGCGTGTGTGGCTATTTCTCCTCGTTGGCCCTGTGGTGGACTGGTGACCTGCCCAGGGTGTACCCCGCCTCTCGCCCGAAGATGCTGGGATTGGCTGCAGCTTCCCCACGACCCAGATGGATAAAACGGTATAGATAATGGATGGATGGATGGATGGATGTATATGACTTTGATTTTGAATATGTGTGAGGCATTTGGGTGTGTTTGTGTGTGTGTGTGTTTGTGTGTGTGTGTGTGTGTGTGTGTGTGTGTGTGTGTCTTTTTCTGTTGATTGATGGATATCTTTATGAAGGGTAACAAACTTTTGTCGTATTTTCTGTGTTCTCTGCCGTCTCCACGCTGGTAGATGAATAATTCGTATCTTTTCTATCTCGGCTGAGTATGGACGGTTACGTGGCTTTCTTCATTCCAAATATCGATGATGAAGTACCCAACCCAAATCTAGGCAAAGACATCATTGCTCCACTGTGGACTGATCTGGATGCTGACAGTGGAGGAAGATGGACCTACGAGCAGGCCACAAACGGGCCTCTCATAGATCAAGCTAACCAAGAAATTAACAGCATGTTCCCTTCTGTTTCCTTTTCTGCTTCCTGGGTCTTTGTCTCCACTTGGGAAAATGTACCTCTTGAATTCTCATCTTTCACGGTAAGAATCAATACAAGAATTTCAGTCCTTGGACTCCAAAACACACACAATATTAATTAAACCTTCCTTCTGTGTCAGGGTGTGTCAATTCAAGTCGCCTTGGCCTCAGACGGTGGAGGCCTCTCTTTTGTCGTGATGAACTATTGGACAATTCCTTCTATTTCCTCCACGTACTGGCTGGTGAGAGCTTCATGATCACATATATGTCTACTACAAACATCAAATGGAGAAAATATGTCAATTGCGTAAAAACCACATCAAAAAAAGTAATTGAATCATCTGTAAAATGATAAAATCTTATGTTAAACATAAAGACACACATCCAGTACATGTGGAAAATGTGTGAAACATAACATGCAAAATGAATAAAGTACACAATGGCGATAATTTCACAGCTGAATAAAGGGTTATTTGCACATGTATTTCATGCGACTTTTCTGTAAGAGACAAAATTGTCAGGAAATAAATTTTTCATGTATTTGTCATGAGGTTTGGAATTTATGTAATTTATATTTGCTCTATCTAGGCTGGTTATGGCATGCAGAACAGGAATTTTGTCACCATTCCAGTGAATGATGCCTCTGCACTGTCTTCATCTAGTAATGTCAATATCCCTGGACGCTGGGCTTTTCAGTTGACAGGTCATTATTTTCTTCTTTTTCTTCACGTTAATAAGAACAATGCAATGAATTACTGTACATCATATTTATTCTACAGTGTTGAATTCTGGTTTCTGACCGATTAAGAACTAAATTATTTTGTAAAGAATTATGCAAAGCAAATTCTGAGATTTGTTTCTAAACACCTTATGCATGTTTAAAAATAGTTACTGAAAACATGTAAAAAGATTGTAAACTTCATATTGCCGAATTGGAGTCTAAAAACAGCGTTAAACAGTTTTTCATCATTTTTGTGTTTGGGATTTTTTGTGCGGCATCACGGTGGTGCGGTGGTTAGCACTATCACCTCACAGCAAGAAGGTCCTGGGTTCGATCCCCGGGTCACCCAGGGTGCCTTTCTGTGCGAAGTTTGCATGTTCTCCCCGTGCATGCGTGGGTTTCCTCCGGGTGCTCCGGTTCCCTCCCACAGTCCAAAGACATGCAGATTATGTCAACTGGTTAGATGCTGGGATTGGCTCCAACTTCCCAGCGACTCAGATGGATAAAGCGGTATAGATAATGGATGGATGGATGGATGGAAAGTCATGCCAATTTCAGATCTCAAAGAATGTCCTGAGGATGTAACGACTGTGTTATTGTACATCAGAGGCAGCGTTTAAAAATGCATCAAAGAAATGTTCAAAATACAAGGAGAATGAAAAATAAAAGAACATATACATTATTCTGATCTGTTTAAAACAGTAAATGTTAAGAAAACCTATTTATTACAGTTATACTATATAAATGTGCAATAAATTTTGATTGGTCAGGTTATATTATGAATATCAGACTCACCCAGTTTAGTAATAAATTGTGTTTTACTCTTTGTAGCGCACTGTCAGATGCTGAACTGCACTCAGGATGAAGTCTGTAGGAAGATAAATGGAGCTTATGGCTGTGCCTGTGGGGACATTACAACACGCAGCCCAAATATTTACGGTACATTTCCCATTTTACTATTGTTTATCCCCAACATCAGTGGATCATGCTAATGTAATGTCCTATTTATACAAGTCTAAATGTACTTTTTGATAACATACAAAGTGCAGTTCATCACAAAATTACTGGCAAATATTAGGTTTCAGCATACTTAAAGAAGACAAAAGACAAAAGACATGCGTGAAGACAAAACCACCTACATGAGCTATTAAAATAAAAGCTTTCCATGAGGCCCAGTAGCAGGCCTGGTTGTGTAGTGTGTTTCTCTGCACAGTTTGTCTCGCTGCCATGTATACAACAAGGCAAGCAAAGCCTCTACATATTTATATCTCATTGTTTAGCGATGATTTTAGTGGCTAAATGGTGGCACAAGCTTTCAACATGCACTGGATGAATACTTAATCGAAAAGCAACGGAGCATTCACCTTTTGCCAATCTTTCAGTTATTACATTAAAACAGGGAGATTAACCAGTGTTACATTACTCATTATTTTTATACATGATCCCTTTCTTTAATGCATTTCTCTGAGAACTCATTAAACAGTTTTCTGATTTTGGCTCTATTTTCCCTCAGACGCCATTGAAACATGTTCAGGCAGTACTGGATCACTCTCTCTGTCTCGCTGTCAGCTCTTTGAAGCCGGATATCCTGCAGATACTCTACACCTTAATGATGCAAACTGCACAGGGAAACTCCAAGATAACAGGCTGGTGTTCAACTTTGACAGCAGTGCCAACATGTGTGGCACAACTCTGGAGGTACAAAACCAGCACTTTTTACTTTGAACTTTACACTTAGCTGTATACTGTGCTATAGCTGCTGTGCCATAAGTGAGAACAGGAACTGACTTGTTGTGTTTATCTTCCACATTTTATATTTAAAGTGTCATTTATTAATAAATAATAAATCTGTTTACTAATTATTCCTTTTATTTTTTTGACACTGCTGACTGTAATGTAAATAAATTGATATTTATCCACTGATTTCTCTGGAGTTTATGTTTCACTCGAGTATATGTAAAAAGAATGCACATTTTAACCTAACAGAAAAGTCACAGCACATTTTGACACATTGTGGATGGGATTTGCAGACATTTATCTTTTTACATTCTATTGTTTAAAATTGGTTTTATTTATGACGTGATGACACGTAACATGTATTTTATGAGTTTATAAATGCAATTTTGGAACATAACGTGAATGCACTGTCAGATGTAGTAACACATTACTCACGTTGGCATGTGAAACGTACGAGATTTTTTAAACCCAAAATAGCAAAACGACCTTGATAACCTGCAAATTATGTTTTCATGAACACTGAGCTCTTACTGTGTAAAGTTGAGGAATAAAATAAATATTAATATTACTTGTATTTTTAGCAGAGTTAATAGAAATATTGCAGTCTTTTGTATGTCAAATGTCAAATATCTGAATTTCTGATGAGATATATTTAGATTTTAAGATATATTAAGGTTTAATGATAGAATTCTGCAAAACAGAATCTCAATGCTGAGTCCTATAATTCTTTAACTTCTGTCTTTCTTTAGAATAACAGCACACACATCATCTTCAAGAACAATGTTAGTACAACTGATGGGATAGGTGTGATCAGTCGTACCGGGGGGCTCGTCATCACCTTTTCCTGTGTGTATCCACTCATCCAGAGCATCTCCATGCCCACAGTCATCGAAGCCACAGGAGGGTATGAATCTAGCAGCAGTATCACAGCTTAAACAGACACACTTTATGGTGTCTGTTACACACATCTTCTGTGCAATTTTATGTTTAAATGTTGTATGCTGTATGTTGAGTTTTTCTCTATTTTTAACTCTGTTGTAGCATGTGACATTTTATGTGTAATTAATAATTAATTAATAATTTAACCAAATAACTACATGCTACATATATCACTGGAATGGTTGGTTTTGTAAACTTTTTTTTGTATAAAAAATTACTATTAATTATAATACATAGTAATAACTAAAAATAACTTTTTTTTAATAAATATTTTAAGATTATTTTTTAGAACTGCATTTTAATATATGAAAGGTACCAAATAAATACTGATATTATTATTATTGCTATTATTGTTATTATTATTATTATTATTATTTTTTTTTTAAGATATTAAATTGATTTATTTCTGTTCACAGTATAATCAGTAAGCACCTGTCCACCGAGGGCTTTTACCAGATCAGCATGATCCCGTACACCGATGCTGCATTCCAGGTTCCATTCTTTGGCAATGTGACCCTACAAGTGAACCAGCAGCTGTATATAGCTGTGGAAGTGGATCGGTTTGACAGCACTCAGATCGCTCTTGTGCTGGACCGCTGCTGGGCCACGCCCGTCAACCAGACTGACTATTCCGTCCGCTGGGACCTGATCATTAATGAGTACGTAAAAAAAGAGACTGAAAAAGTGACTGTAGTTATAGCTCAGATCATTTACAGAAAAGTCATGTTTCTCTCTTCAGGTGTCCAAACCCGGCTGATGGCACAGTGGAAGTGTTGCAGAATGGCAACTCCACGTCCAGCCACTTCTCATTCAGGTTGTTCACATTCACCGGCTTCTCCCACAAGATCTACCTTCACTGCCAGGTCCATCTCTGTCTGGTGGAGTCAGACGAGTGTGAACTGGTACGTTTTCCAAAAGATATGTTTAGAAAGAAGCTTTAGAATATGAGGAATTTGCATTTGCAGTTCATGCATTCATTTCCCCCTCTTTCTTTCATTTCTTCTCTCAGCCATGCACTGGAGGACCTTCCAGAAGACGCCGATCTGTAGATTTCTACGACTCAGCTGCCATTACCATGGAATTCTGATTTGTTTGCTTAAAACTTACTGCTATCATTTTATTTTTCTTTGTTCTATGTATACTTGTAATCATTAAGCATTGCTTTAATAATAAATACAAATTATATCAAAATTAAAATTTCTAATCAATAAACTTTTGTAAGTGATTGTAATCATCTGTACTGCCTTAATCAATTATAATAAATCTATAAAGCATTTAATGTTTATGATTTTATTCATCTTCATACATCAAGTACTGTTACATTTATGATTTTGTCATTACTAATAAATATAATATTCAATAACTGAAACAGTAACATTTATGAAGCAAACAAAAGACAAGAACTTTATAACACTTACAACACAACTATAATATGGCCACAAGCTGCATTGACAGCTCTTGCACCTCTTGTGTTATCACCAGATTAACAGCACAATTGAGTTCATTTTTCACTAAATGGAACTGGGTCAAAAAGCCATTCTTTCTGTCACCAGATGATAGCGCTATACCAGAGAGTCACTCTGGGCATGTGGATATCGTCATAACTATTGTGGCTACAGACTGATGGCTGGCGTCTCTTTCATTGTAAGTGTTCCTCGCCGTGCTGCAGCCGTGGTGCCGTGGTGCCAAACAGACAGCGCCACTCGCCACTCACAGCACAACAGAGGCAGTTCAGTGCCCCCCGTATGAGGGGCCGTTTACGAAATAATTCAGGCTTTTGTTACACAAACACATATGAAACACATATACATTCACATGTGAAACTTTTACACACGCATCCATACTACTGAAAACTCACACACATGTGAAATGAAAAACACATTCGCGCACACACACACATATGAAATGCTCATTCACACACACACATATGAAATTCTCACACACACATGTGAAAAGCTCACAAGACTGTTTCACATGCATCTGTACAAGCATTTCGTATGTGTGCGTGAGCAATTCATACGTGTGTGAGAGAATTTCATGTGTGTGTGTTTGTGAGTTCGTTTCACGTAAATGAACATTGTTCATTTAATAAATTAGTTTTGTTTAAATGTTATGTACCAAGTAAACACAAATAACACCCCCACAGACATTAAAAAAAATTATAATTACATAATTTCTGTGAATATATGAACTCTAAGTCCCTTACAAACAATATTGATGACAAATATTTTAGATATTCAAAATGTAATACTGTTACAGTCCCCTCCATATGTATTGGAACAGCCGTATTGAAGACATTTGTGTGTGAGATCAAAAGAGAAATCAGCTTTTAGTCCCTGCTATATACATCTAGATATGTTAAACAACATAGAACATAACACATTTTTTTTATCAAACCACCCAGTTTTTATAAATGTTTTTATAAATAGTAAAATTAAATACTCCCAATACTCCTAAAATTTTCACAGATGCTCACACACACACGCACACACACACACACACACACACACACACACACACGCACACACACACACACACACACACCCTGCTAACTGGTAGTGGTAGCTGTCTGGGACATGTAGTACATTTCTAAAAAGGAATGTAAATGTGTAGATGTGTAGGAAGTGTGGTCAAATTGTTGTTATTGTTGTTGTTGTACATGCTCCTCACAGGAAGTAAGCCTGATATTCAGGTGGAAAAAATTATTTGTTCTTTGTTCTAGGGTTAATAAATTTATTTAAAGAGGAGTTAATAAATAATTAAAACTTTTTTTTTTAAATTCTATTGGGTAGTATTCTGCTGATATAGTTTCTCTGTGGCAGATTAGGGTGTGATTTAGTGGGAGTTTGCAGCAGCAGGAATATGAGCTCACCTGCTTATTATTTATGAATGTCCTTTTACACTGTTTTATTGAGTTGTGTTGTGCCCCACTGATGCCAACACCTGGGAGATACAGCTTGATGAAAGGCATCATGCAGACATGGATTCCAGTCTTCTTGCCTGGGTTCTCCAGTTGCTAGCACAGAGTTGGATTGTTACGAGAAGAAAATCTTGGCGCTTCTCATCTACACCATTAGTGGAGGGGGACTGGCTGTTTACCTATGAGCAGTAACTCCTGGATTACTGAAAGCGCTAGCTGCAACTGGACTCTGTCCAACTGGAGAAGGTCATTGAGTAGATGGAACTGGAACAGTTCATCCATCAGCTGCTAGACAGAATATCAGAGTGGGTCTAGTGCCACCTGACTTGCTTTCCCAAGCCATCCAACAGGAGGAGGATCAATTGATGTAAAGGACTCCTCCTGCCCTGATGCCACCAAACAATAGACTCCCCAGAGTTCACCAGCCACACCTACTGGACATGCTTCTTCAGGAGTGTCAGTAAGTAAGGAAGGCAGACATGCACATTCACAGCAGCTGTGGCGAGCAAGTGCAATGTGCATGAAGTGCAGACCAACCCAAATCGTGTTCCACCACAAATAATGTTATTTTCTTTTTCCCCTTATGCTTAAGGTGCCACAAAGTCCCCAAGAGCTGGAAAGGGGCCTGGTCAGGTCTGCTGGGGCTGTAGAGAACTGATGCAATTTCAGCTTATGTGCCAAAGGATATATGTGTGTCAGATGCTCTGAATCTACATGGTTCCATGGCCTTACCACCATCTGGAGCCAACCAGAGTAGTGGGTAATACAAAAAGAGGTTTATATTCATGTCTTGATGGATTTGGGCTGTGTTCAGACCTTAATCCACCAAAGCCAAATTCAAAAAGAGGCTTTGGAGTGGTATTCAGAAGTGAAAGTGTGGTGTACTCACATGCATGTGAACACATATGCTATGGTGCCTGTCATTATCTACTTTTTCCCCACCTTTCCACCCAGTAATATTGAGCACTGGTTGCTGGGATTTAGGGAATTTTCTACAGAATCAGGACTGGGTGGGTTCCGGCTATGGTGTGTGGCCTGTGCTGCCGTGGCATCCTACGTATAGGCATGACAAAGAGAGAGGGGACTGGTCTTCCCTACTTCAGCCTCTAGCAGATTTTATTCTGGAACAATCGTTCATTTGTTTGAGTAGGTGGCTGGGATTGATGAAAATAATCCACGTAATTATTAATTTATGCTTTTTAAAGTATTCCACGTAAAATATCTGCACTTTCCTTATATGTACATGCTTCCTCTTATCCCTGTGGGAACCAAGCATCTGCTTTTTTCTTCCATTAAAATCTGAAAATGCCATTCTTCATCTTAGCCAGGAATCTGAGATCCTCTTTGGATATTTGGCCATCTTCTGCAGCCCTCTCTGAAGTCAGACTCCAAAATACTAATTATTTCTGATCAGAGGCCAGTAGTAGGTGATTTAACACTTTAACTAGTGCTGTCTCTGTGCTATGGTGAGGTCAAAATCCTGACTGATACATTTCATGAATTATATTCCTATGTAGGTATGAGCATAACTGCTGTGCTACAGCCTTTTCTAGAATCTTGGAAAAAAAGGGAGGTTTGATATTAGCCTATAGTTGGACAACTGACTGGGATCGAGATCAGGTTTTTTAATCAGGGGTTTGATAACTGCTTATACATCGGATTTAGGCCAATGCTAAGGGAAGAGTTGATTATTTTTAAAATAGGCTCAATTACTTCTGGTATTATATGTTTGACGAAACATGTAGGTAAAGGATCTAATACACAGGTTGATGATTTTGATGAGGAGCTTAGACATAAACAAGTTTTTAAGCCAGGGAAAATTGAGATTGCATTGGATGGAAAAACAAAACCTATTCCCCTTACCAAACCTTTTCAATCGTCTGAGGTGAGAGAGTATTTTTACTGACATAAACCATGTGACATTGCTATTAATTGTTTGTTGCTAAAACAGAACCAGGAAAGGCAGCATAAGTCAAGTTCAAGTTTAATGTTTTTAAATGTATCAAAGGCTAGGCAATAAACAATATTCCATAACAGATAAAACCAGAGTCAAAACACGAGAAAGCAAACACGGGAACAAAAGGCTTGGCAATAGCGTACACAGGGGCTAGACTAATGCTTCGCAAAACAGTGAGCATTTGAGTTCTTTTGTGCTTTTTTTTTTGTTTTTAAAATCGTGTTTTCTGTTTTTATTTTGTTTTCTTGGCGTAACTCTGACGGCACATGGACACCAAA
>JAQQZU010024972.1:0-10235 GCA_030068025.1 Parauchenoglanis punctatus | reverse complement strand
GGCACCCTGGGTGACCCGGGGATCGAACCCAGGACCTTCTTGCTGTGAGGCGACAGTGCTAACCACCGCACCACCCAGATCTTAAATTATAATGTAAAATTGAAGATATTTGGTCAAAGTATAGATTTTTTAAAAAAATTTTAATGATCCATTCCATTTTTGTGTAGTTATTTTGTTGTAATGGATCTGAACCGGCCTCAACTGTCTCATGGGGCGGCCACAAAGGAAAGATAAGATAAGGCATATTGTGTTTCAAACTTTCACGTATGATGTGTGGATGAAGAAAAGGGTTGAGATGGTACAAAGGGAACACTAATGGTGAGTTTGTGGAGACAATGCGCAGGCCTGTAAGAAAAAAAAAAAAACGCATTGGATTCTGGGAAGGGTGAGCCAGCCCCTTTAAGATCTTTAAATCCAATGTTTATATTTTGCGCCGACGTCACATCTCCCCTGTTCCAGTATGTCACACTATAAAACTTTTGTTACGCTCGGAAAGGTCCAAGGCAAACGGGGTCGAAATTCAACCAGTTAGAACTGACGCATGACAATCTCTTAATAGGAAAACAATGGCAAAGCGAGCATTGGGAAATTTTGAAGCTAGTCATGTGTAAGCAGGTGAAGAAGTCTTTTCCGTCTGTTCTGTTTAATGATTCATACGGATTTGTTCACCAGTGTGTTCAGTTGGATGGTTTCTCCACACTTGCGGCCTGATCATGCTGCTGTCTAAAGCAGACAATGAAAGCTTTAGTAGCGAAAAAGCTAATAATAGTTGCTATTTTCTATTATTTTATTACTATTATTATCATTATTACTACTACTATTGCTATTTTCTATTATTGTGTTTGCTGTGATTAGAAGAATGATATTTCTCACCCAGCCCATCCTAGACTTCTATTGCCTGCACAAAACATTGCAAATCTCCAGCTCACAAATGGGAATGGGATTTACTGAGCTCGCTGACTTAAGTGTATGAAAGGAAATAAATCTTGTTAAATATGTTTTAAATATGAATTTTTAATTCAGTTTAATGCAATTCAGTTTTATTTATAAAGCACTTCAGTCACAAAGCAGCTGAACAGAAATCCAGATATCAAATCCATCCATTTATCCATCCTGCCATTGTCTATACCGCTACTTCATTAAGGAACACGGAAGCTGCAGCCAATCCCAGCAGACCTCGGATGAGAGGTGGGGTACACCTTGGGCAGGTCGCCAATCTATCGCAAGGCTAGCACAGAGACCAACAACCATTCACACTAACGGGCAATTTAGAGAGCCAGTTGACCTCTTCTACATGTCAACCTCAGAAATCGAACGCTATGACATGCACTTTTCTCTATATTTGACAAAGTTTGGGTTAATAACGGGTATGGCTGTCACCTTATTGATGAACGTGAACTGTAGTTAGCAAGGAAAGCTGCAAATTCCTCCCTCAACATCAGCTGTCTTTGTAAAAATAATCTTATGCGTGCAGCAGGATTTACTGAAAATCTGTGCATTGCATAATTGATAAATCTGTACGCCATGTGAGAGGGCCGTGTGACACCGCGCTCCAAATGACTCCAAATACTCTACAACGTAAAACAGTCATGAATATGTGAGAGCACAAAAAGTTGCAGCGGCAAAGCAATCAACTGTACATCTAAAAAATATGGAGCATTTATTCAAAGCCTTATCCAAAAATTTACCATGCGGTGGTTGGGCTGAAGCACAATAGAGAAATGTGCTGTGGTGTAAATAATGGAAATAAGTGAATATGCCTAGCAAATTATTACACTTCACTAAAGAGTCACACTTCAGTGCTTATTTGATGTCATGTTTGCCAGCTAAACTGCTTTAGCCATTACTGTGATAATATGAATTGTACTTGCAATATTTGATTCCCTATGCATATATCAAGGGGAGATCCCAAGAAAGGAAACAGAAATCCTTTTCCACGTTCCCGTGCTGCTCTTGCCTTGTTTCCATGGCAACAAAAAAAGGGAGATGAAGGATGATTTGTTGGCTTAGAAGTCTCCAAATGCACTAATAAATATACTCCAGGAAGTGTACACACAGGCATGAAGAGCCTGCTGAGAACCAAAGCACCAAAACTGTGTTTTTGTCCATGTTTACCATCAGTCTTAAAGACATCCGATAGCTAGTTTATTAGGTACACATTACTAATATCCGCAATTACTTAACATTGTATCGTGTATACCTGTCACTGTGCACTTGTACAGGTGTACAGTTGCTTAGTGTAGTACAGCTCTGTTGCACATCATGTACAGCTGGACTGCCGTAACACTGTGGACTTATTTTTTGTGCAAACTTGATAAAATCTGCAAAATCATGCATGCTGTTAACTATGGAGGATTGTGTCATATTGTGCCTTGTCCATTTTGCACATTTGGTTAATGAATATGCCGTTTGGGTAGATTCTACCTAAAGGGGCCAAATACAGAGCAGTATCTATGCAAATGCATTAATTCTGCACCCGCCGTGAGATGTGCTAAGCCTGAAAGTCGCTTTTGGAGCTGCCATTGAATGCACAAATTAATATGTCCGGAGAGAATGTATTAAATTTGCAGAAGCCCATTTCTGTCAGATAAACACAAAACATTGTCATTATTGAAGCTTGGTAAATGGTAATCAAATTATGCCATAGTAGAGACATTCAAACTTTTCCCCCATTAGGCCCATTTCCCAGGTTTTTGAGAATTTGCTCCAGCCTCTCAAACCAAAACAAGCCGTTCAATACTTTTTCAGCACATATGTATAAAAACAAGTCATCCAATTTTTCAAGGGATTTAATTGTGTATTATTAACTGGTAAATAAAATAAAATAAAATAAAATAGAAATAAAATAATACAGAAAAAGGGGTGGGCTAAATGCAGTGAAAAGTAAAAAACAAAGCAAAACAAAAAAACCCATAACACAGTAAATTTTCATTATAACCCATTTATAAATTACTTGTATAATGTCTCTCGTGGAAACAGGGAATGGTTTGACTGTTGATCTCTTGCTCAAACTGTTCAGCTGCTCAAAAATATCACTGTCCAATTATAATAATTGTATTATATGTATAAGATTAGATGTAAAGAGTTCAATTTGCTGTAGGGCCAGTTGTTTGTTTTCTTTTAAAATTGTTGGCCTTTTTTTGCAGTTCTTCATCATTTCCCAAAACTTTTCAGTGGCATCCCTAAAAAAAATAGTCAACTGATGTTACTTAAAAAATTAGACCTCACATGGACAAAGTTTATTTCACATTACTGAAATCAAAACATTCTCCATGCATCTTAACAGAAACTTTCAGGCAGGAAAACCAAGCCAGAATGAGATAACGTGAGTTGGTGGAAGGATTCAGGTTTACAGGGGTGACGGTTAACATTAGAGAGTTGAAAATACATTTGAAATCTGTCAATTATTTCAGATTCACACATCAACTGGCACAACTGCTGTTTATATTGGGGGAAGATTGCTCTGCATACAATTATAAATATAGAGCACAGAACATGTTAAAGGTTGGCAGGTATGAAAGAGTCATTTGAATATTTATTTATGGTATTTTTTTTATATCTTCTATTGTTTTTTTTTACCACTCTTATACTTAACTTTTAAGTTCAGTTTAATCTTTTAGGAATCTGAACTTGCCACTACGACCAGGAACATGTAATGCACACAATAAATCTCATTTATGTATTATTACCTCTCCCAACTATCCACATGAAGTAATTCATGCAATTATTCTGCACAAATAACCTGCAGCATACCCACTATTTGCATGCTCAATTGGTCCCATTGCACATTCCAATTAGCAGCCTTCATTAAGGATCTTAGTAAAACAGAACCTGCGTTTAATTACTGGCTATTAGACATAAATTACGTGTTGGTTCACCTTGGACGTGTACAACCAGAAACTGTAGTTCATCTCTTTCCATGTACTGTGTGTGTGTGTGTGTGTGCGTGTGTGTGTAAATCACGATCTTTTTGATTGTTGGTTTCCCAGAAAAGCTGCTGTGCATGATACTCATAGCACATCAGTGTCAGTACTGTAATGTAGATGGACCAACACCCAAATAATAATAGCTTGCTTCATTAAAATGTGGGGTAGAGGCAGACTGACACATTCGTGCTTAGCAACCCATGAATATGGTGGTTAGACCCAATATACTGTGTGTGTAAACACATATATAAATATGACCTGCCCAGGGTGTACCCCGCCTCTCGCCCGAAGATGCTGGGACTGGCTCCAGCTTCCCCACGACCCAGATGGTTAAAGCGGTATAGATAATGGATGGATGGATGGATATATATATATATTTATATATACATATCAGGACACAATATGGTTTCAGTAAAACCACCCTGGAATTTAAAACTTTACAGACTTATTAGCACACATTTCCTTTCAGAGATTAGTAATCAAGGCTAGAAACTTCTTTACTGTGTATTTAAAATATAAACTCTAGGAAAGTATACATGCCAAAAGTGTGAAAAGTCTACAGTATAAAATATTTTTTTTTCCTATTCTAAGAAAAAAAGATAAAGTTACTAACAAACTACCCCTGATGCTAACCAGGCCTTGACAGAGCAACCATGATCTATGCAGCTCATTGGGTATTTTTGCTTATTTGGCTGAATGGTCTGTCTAATAGAAGTAGAAACTGAAAAAAAAATCGAGGAGGTGTTATATATATCTTGATACACGGTACCAGTCAAAGGTTTGGACACACCTTCTAATTCAATGCTTTATTTTTATTTTTAATTATTTAAAAGTCACATCAGGTCTAAAAGTAATGATGGTCTGTGGTTCCCCTTTACTTAGTTGAGCGGTTCTTGACATAATTTGGATTACTGCATTTGTGGAACGGAGCTATTTACTGTATACCAGCACCACCTCGACACAACTGAGCTCAAATGCATTAATAAGGCAAGAAATTCCAGTAATTACCATTTGCCAAGATACGGCTGTTAATTGAAAAGCGTTCCAGGTGACGACCTCATGAAGCTGGTTGAGATAATGCACATAGTGTGCAGAGCTTCATCAAGGTAAACGCTGGCTATGTTGAAGAATCTAAAATATGAAACATATCCAGTTTTTTTAGCACTTTTTTCCCCACATAGCTTTGATATCTTCAGCATTGCTTTACAAAGTATACAATAGTCAAAATAAAGAAAAACCTATAAATGAGTTGATGTGTCCAAGCTTTTGACTGGTACGGTATTTAAACATGTGACTTATACGCGATTATATCATCATTTATTTTAAAAAATGAATTTTTGTGGCTCCGTTCATATGTTTCATGGTATGGCTCACATGGCAGTGAATATAATGACACAATGCAGGATCAATGTTAACCTCTACTGTACTGAATATAATGTCTAAGATTACTAAAAATGTAATCAAAAAGTATCAATTAACTTGGTCTTATTTATGTTAAATGCTCTTCCATACACACAACAGGCTCTCAGATTTACCACTCTAATATAAAATGTTCTCACGTACAAGAAAAATGCTCTCTTTCTCAGTTTGTCTATGACATAAATACAAAAGCTCTCAAATTCACTAGTTTTGACCTTAGGAATAATGATTGCATAATGATCTGAATGCACTTCATAAAAGTGTTTATCAGATTAGTTTTCCTCCACTTTTCTTAGGAACAATTTTAGGCTGGATCAGGGGAGTTTACATTTGCATATTCGATTTATGAAAATGACAAGCATCGGGAATTGGGAATTGGTGGTTGCGTCAGGAATATGTGAGTTAGGTTGGAGCGTGTGAGGGGTCTCCCACCTTGGGGCCTAATTTAGAGTTTATGCTAGGTTTCCGTATTCATTACTGGGTCCAGTTAATGAATGATACATGAAGCTAGTTATTTATATCTAGCTTTTTTTTAAAAAAAAAAAAAAAGAAAAAAAAAAGAAAAAGCTATATGAAGAAAACTTGACAGTCGTACAAGAGTCCACCATTTAAATATGGATAACCCCTTAAACTTCCACGACTTCCTCCCTTTCACCAATATGTCTCCTATACATAGCTGTAGTCATCTATCCATGGCTCTAAAGAACATTCTTTTGTATTCACATCTAAAATATTCAGGTTAACACAATATGTTGCAAGCAAAGATTCAATCAAAGATTCAAAAAATGTTTACAGGCCTCAGAGCTCATTTAGCATACATCAAGAGAAAGTAGGCCAATCAGGTTACAGACAAAACCATAGCATAATCATTGCAACACATGGATTGTATAGCACATCGAAAACACATTTTTAATCTTTATAATTTCTAAGAAATGCAGGAACAGAAGGACTGATATCAAATAGCATCCTCTGAGCGCGTTCGTTTCTCACCATGTGGAGGTGAACAGCAACACATTTACATCTCGACTCAAAAAACCTAAGCCTGATAGCGAGACTCGGCTCACCACCTATGTTTACCAATGCTGAAGCTGACCTCACCAACAGGCTAGTTATTATTTTCTTCACAATTTCAACAGAAGCTGTCAAAATTTGTGTTGAACCAATATACTTTACACTGTCCAAATATAATCTAGCCATTTGTTTGTTTGGACAGAAGTCAGTTTGGCAAGGAATCCTAACTTTTGATCCAAATATGCGTAAGAAGAAAAAGATGGTTAAAAAATATGAGCAGTCTTTCATAGGGTTCCTGTGACGGGAAGTCTGCAAAAGCAAGTCCGATGTTCATTTGCAGTGTATTTAATTATCATGGAATAGATAACATTTATGAATTATGTGTTGAAATGTTTATTAACTCTTTTCAGAGTTGCGTTCCCATTGCCACTCCGTTGTGTTTCATACAAATGAAAATTTAAAGATTCACACACAACCATACACAGTACAAGGTGCAGTGAGGTGCTTGCCTGGTGACATAAAAGAACAGAAATTACAAAATGTATGGACTATATGAGGCATAAAGTACAGATACTGTATGTGCAAAACAATGTGGTTAAACATGAGGTAGTTACTGTAAAACAGCCAACATATATAATAAATATTTATAAATAAGGTATAATACAGTTATATTAACAGGAATGAGGGGGTTTTGTGTTGTGGGTGCTGTGGTCTTATTTCTTATTTTGTGGCAGCGCACATACTGTATTGATAATATGTTAAGGTTTTTAAATACTGTGTATATGCCTGCATATAGGTGGTCTTATTTTTCATTTGATAATAAACACTGATATAAAAGCAAATGCATAAGTGGTTAAAATGGAACAGCAGAGACTGGCAGGACAAGAGGTTCAGACACCTCAGAGAGAGAGAGAGAGAGAGGTATGAACTCTGCTCCTGTCAGTGATAGACTTTTAAAGAAGAATGGCTTTGAATGTAAAGAACCTAATTACATTGAGAATTGCAAAATTATTCAGTCCATGTCATGTGAAGTCAAAGAAATGCTTATAAGTCAATTTACGATGTGTTTCTCCTCTTTTCACTGTGGCACAATAATCCTTTGAAGCAGGTTACCAATTTGTGGTGCTGAATTAAAAAAAAGTGTCTGTTTGGACCCATCATGCTTTTTAAAGCATTGTTGCTTGTCGCATGTTTTGCTGTTTATTAGTCGATGTCTAAGAAATGAATATAGCATCTTATCATATTTCATTTAAGTCAAAATGCCCTGTGTCTTCCTGCGGGAGAGGGATGCTGTGTGTCCCACATGATAATGAGTGCATACCTCTAAAGCATCCATGGTAATTATTTATGGTAGGTATTTGTGAAATTTGCTAAAAATACACCTGTTTTTCTCCTTGACATGTCTCCTTGAGAACTCAGAATACAAATATGAAGTATTATATGAATAGAATATGAATATGAAATGTCCGTATATGACATATGAAAAGACGTGTGTGTGTGTGTGTGTGTGTGTGTGTGTGTGAGAGAGAGAGAACGAGAGAGAGAGAGAGCGGGAGAAGACCTGCTGAGATGTTGCCTTTCTATCTTCCTTTGCATTTGCTGTTCTCCATGTTTTGCTAGCTGCTAGCAGTTGAGACTAGACAACAAAGAAAATGAGAAAATGCCCAGGACTGATCGGCAGCCCTAGCATTTTCAGAACCTCTTTTTAAGACTGCATTTTAATACACAGTATGCTTCCTGTGTGTCTTGCTGTGATACACAAGTGGGCTCATCATACATGCTTGATTGATACACTTCCATCTTGGTGTAGACGGTTGTCATGGAGCAGCCTTACCAATCCACTTTACTGCAAAAAAATGTCATCTTAGGAAATAAAAATATATTGTATATAATTAAAAGGTCTAGCATTCCTATTATAAGGGTTATTCCTGTATAATAAACCAAATACAATATAATTAAACCCATTTCTAGGCATTTTTTAAATTAAGCTTAAGCTTTAAATGTTCTTATTCTATTAATTTTGCTCCTTTCTAGAAATAAATGATAAACAAAATATCCTAACAGAATTATTAAGATTATTTCAGGCTTGAAATAGACTAATTAATTTTGTATTTTGGTTTATTATAATCTTATAATAGGGATATTAGCTAAATTATATAATATACTATATTTAAGGTATTTCCGCTTGCTAAATAGAGGCAAAGGCAAAACTTTGTTTAATGGTGTAAGGTGTAAAACATGAGTTTTGGAGTAAAGATGGCAAGTTTTGCCTGAAAACATAACAAACACAATGAATTGTATTTCTGCAGTTATATTAACTCTGCCCAGATTCAAGACCCTATTAGACAACAGCATAATTAAATGTAATTTACTTTAGCAATGTGAACTAGTTGATATACCTAATGTTACAGTACCAGTACAATGATATATATGGATGTTCATACAAAGATTTAACATACAAGTATGACAATTAAGCAAATTATCCCTAATTAGGCTTATAACCATAGCTACATTTTTATAAGTTCAGTTCCTTGGCACACTAATAACCAGAATTTATGAATAATTACTGAGCATATAAACTATTAGCTATCTGTTAAGTATTATTGCTCAGTCAATGAATCAATCATTTAATTAAACAATCAGTCAAGCAAATTATTCAGTCAGTTTATCAGATTAACCAGTGGTTATGTAAATGTTGGAATAAATTGCAATAGTTGAGAAATGAGCTGGCAATGCCAAAGCCATCATGGCCAGGAGTCAGGTGAGCAAAACTGGCCATGATCTCTTGTTAGGAGGAGTGGCATACTCTTTCTACTCTGTCAGTCACAGTGACACTCGCTAATCATGGGCACATGTCATGTATGCAGAAGAGGGTAGACAGCACCATCCTCTGATTGTGTCATGTTGCCATGTGATGCAGCAGTCTAAAAAGATGCGGTTGGATCGTTTCACGTGTCTCAGAGGAAACACATTAGCCTTAAACCTCCTTAGTTGGTAGCTCATGTATGATAGTGGAAGGCTGGCTGGTGGGTGGCAATGGGGGAAAAATTAAACTCTCAAAGTAGACTATGAATATAGTAAATTAGTAGCTATGTAATATTGTTACACATGTATTTTAATTATGATCACTATTTTTTAAAATTGTGTTTGCAGTGGCTTGCAGAAGTACTCTCAGAACTGAAATGGGCTTAATTAAGATTTATGTCATGAATCTATTCAAAATAGCCAAAAAATATCGATGTGAGGGGAGATCAATACAGTCTGCAAGAAATTAAAGTACTCACTCCAATTGCTGTGCAAGTCCTAAATTAGTTCTGGCGCAACCTTCAAAAATCAGATAATTATGCAATTAAACTCATGTGATCTCAAAAAATGAATGCATCTAAACAACCAACATCATGAAGACCAGGGAGCAATCAAAATAAGTCTTGTACAAGGTTGAGGAAAAGTTTTAATCAGGGTTCGATAAAAAAATAAAAAATAAATAAATAAAAAATGGGTCAACCATTGAATATCCAGAACAGCGCCATTATTAATAAATGGACTGAATATGGCGCAACAGTGACTCTGCCTAGAGGTCCCCGTCCACCAAAAGCCAGTGACCTGGTAAGGAGCACATTATTAAGAGAAACAACAATGAGGCCAGGGGTATCTGGAGAGATCCACAGCTCAGATGTATGAAAAGGAGAAGCATAACCTGGACACTTGACAAAGCTGGGGTTTATGGAAGTCCATGGTGTGAAGAACTTCATTACTGGATAAAGCCTTGTGAAATCCAGTTTGGAGTTTACCAATAGGCATGTCCATCCATCCATCCATTATCTATACCACTTTATCCGTCTGGGTCGCGGGGAAGCTGGAGCCAATCCCAGCATGTTC
>JAQQZU010024970.1:0-10238 GCA_030068025.1 Parauchenoglanis punctatus | reverse complement strand
CCCAGGGTGTACCCCGCCTCTCACCCCAAGATGCTGGGATTGGCTCCAGCTTCCCCGTGACCCAGACGGATAAAGCGCTATAGATAATGGATGGATGGAGGAAGATAACCATCATGTCCACCATGAACAATTCCCCTCCAGGCCACCAGATGGCATTCATTCATGTTTTGGAACTTCTGCCCTTGTTGTCAAGGCTCACTTCCTGTGTTTGTGTATCCGCTCCTTTATAAGTTCTGTCCCCTTAGTTGCTTGGTATTGTTGGTTTTGACCATGTTTGTTCAGTTTGTACTTTGTGTTTGATATGAAGTCTTTAAAATAAGTTTACGGTGCTCATCGGTTATTGCTATTTTGTCAGCATGTGAAAGAATTATTAGTTTTAAGATTATCAACTCAGACAGGTTGACACCTGACGTGAAAAACTCTTATCGCTAAAGCCTTTTCTAGCCTTTACATTTCCAAATGGGTTATTTATTATTAATAATAACTATTATTATTATTATTATTATTATTTCATTGTCAGTATTGGGTGATGTCTTTGGTGGAATTCTGTATTTCTCTCAGCTATCAGTATGTGACTGAAACAAATCTCATGCAGTAACCCAGTTAAGTCATGTTTATTAGTGTATGAGTCAACCTATGATTAAATGATCAAATCAGATCTGAGTTGCTGGAGACGGCTAAAGAGCGTGTATAAGCCTTAAGAAGTCTAGAATGCCGGCTTTTCACTCTCACTGTTATGAAAAATGTGAGAGAAAATCGATCTGAAGTAATTTCCTAGCCTTGAATGCTTAACATGTTTGTGAGAAGTTGGGCTGAAAGTGTAACTCGGAGACAGACAAAGCAGATCGGCGTTCAACCTGAGGAGCTGAGTCATCTTGGTGACACGTAATTAGCAGCACTTGCATCTGTTGCTTCAAGATAGAGGCCTAAATTAAGAACTGTGATTTTCTAATATAGATTGGCAGCAGAGAGTTCACAGATGAAGCGGAGGATGTACAAGATTACCTGTCATCTGTCTACAGGCACGAATGCAACACGGCCTCCTGAGGAAAACAGACCATTAACATAACAATAACTTTAAAATGAGTTTCCTAGTGTACCTGCATCCATGCACTTATTACTAACTCTAATCCCTAAAACTCTCACAAAATAAAGCCTTAAGTGGGCAAACAAATGCACAGACACAAATACTCCTGTCTGAGTGCCTGAGCAGGGATGCTAACAGTGCTTAAAAGAAAATCCAAGCAGGCAAACAATGTTAGTTGGTGGACGAGATGGTTATAATTTTTTTCAGGTGTGTGACAAACAATAATAAAAAAGTGAACTAAATCCATCCTTTCTAAAAATGCGCCACTCCTAAAACAGTCCCTTCCACAGTTCTCAGGTGTTTCTCGTATCTCTGTAGCAAATCGACAAAAATCGAAAATGCAGCAGCAAAACATCTGTATAATCAAAGATTTTCTCTATTACAGTGTAGATGCACTGCCTGTTCACATGGCGCCAATCAATCACCTCGTTTGCACCCAGTTAATGGATCTAATGGACAGAATATCACACAGTCCATCAGGCTTCACATGGAGAGAATCCACTTTTTACCTGCCAGCATCATTTAGCCGAAACACGTCAAGCTGGGGAAAAAGTCTGTTATAGCTGAAGTGAACTCCAGTCCAATGTTAATCGTGTAGCGCTTTTAATGCAAAGCGGTTTTACAGTTATCTGAATATGGATTCAGATCTCTAATGAACAGAAGAGAGTTGTCAGTGTGTAGGTGAAACAAAAGTGTGCTGGGGAAAAAAAGTGATAGAGGGCTCTCACGAGATGGGAGTGGATTGGGCTAAACAGCTAAAATGATTATTTACACCAGCTTCTAGACAAAAAAAGCTCTTTTTTTTTTTAGTTTTCGCAAATATAGTATCAATTAGATATCAGAATTGAAATGAAAAAATATTAACGTTCTTTCATTTGTCTTACAGGGAAGGTGATTTTGCCCATAAAATGCTAGCATTTTTCTAACCACAATCAGCATTATGCATACATAAGCAGTTTAAATCAGTAAAATATATTTAGAGACTCCAAACATGTCTTTTGATGGACTACATTTAGAGTAAAGAGGAAAATTTTTTCAGCTATTATCCTTTAATATTAAACAAGGCTGTAGGTGATTGATCTGTTTGTTGCCCCTTCTGAGCTTGTCGTGCTTGGAGACCTGGTTTTCTCACTCATCTGCTGTATTAGTTTTATTTATGCCTCTTCTTTTCTTGTTGCCTCCTCTTTTGTATTCATGTTTAACCAAACAGATCAATCAGTATGCCACTAAACTCATCTCAGCCATGTCCTTCACTACTCGCTTTTCCCATTTTCAGCTTTCGGTTCCATCGCAGCACATGCATCTCAATCGCTATCCTTCTGAACTCCTTCCTGACCTTCCATCAAGCTGCTACCTGCTTTAAAGAAGTGAAGCAAGTGCATAGAAGATTTCCCTGGAGGTTGGGAAAAAGGAAAGGGAAAAGGCTTTCTAGGGAAAGGGAAGCCAGGCTCTGAATGACAGCTTTATTTGTCTGTCAGGGCGATCACAGATGCAAAAGCAACTTCCTCAGCGGCTATAGCATCTCTCTGATTGTTTTGGTCCTGTCTTCTCCCTGACCATTCACAGCTCAGCGAAGCAAATCCTGCTTCATGACCCATGAAGAGAGAGTGAAAGAGTCTCCATGTAGGAAGGAAAGAGGATGGTTGATCAAAACTCGTCCAATTAATGAGACTTGTCACGGTTCTGTTGGATGAGAATGATGGTCACACTGGAAACAGGATGTAACCTAATAAGTCCCAATCACATGACTCAAAGTGTGTTTAATCTATACAGGTTTAAGCATCCATGGCTGAGGTGGTTTGGTATGATCTAAACAGTTTTCTTTATTAAACGATGTCATAAGGGAAGTCAGCGGTATTTAGACATATGCTGGAGAACATACTGAATCCACTACCACAAAGTTCTCTACCAGTTTGTGCGGACTATACAGCAGACTTCTCCTTTATCACTGCAGTCTGACATGTCTACCACATGTACAATATCTCTATTGATCCATTGTGTGCGCTGATACAGTTCGAGTTCAACTTTAATCTGACCACACAGACTGATTTACACAACAGCAGTTCACTCAGTCCCACCCTGTACATCAGTCTTCTCTCACCAAATAGAGAAAAATGGATCTTATTTTGTATATCAGCTCCATTTCCAGCTTTCATTAGACCCCCACTAATTATTCACAAAATATTATTACAAAATAACACATGTTGTAGGGGTTGCATTGACAACGGAATGGGGGGATGTCAATTATTTGATTTAAATTTCCAATTCCAGAATATAGTGCAATAAAGAATATAGTGCTTTTAGCAAATTTAGAAAATTTAAACGAATGTTGATATGGCTTTAGATGTAGAGCCCTAATGAATAAACCAGTGTGACAAGTGTCAAGGAAAAACTCCCTGAGAAGTCATGAGGAAGAAACCTTGAGGGGAATCAGGCTCAAAAAAGGAACTCATCCTCTTCAGGGTGACACCATATAGTGTGATTAGAAGTCACTACTCTTCCACAAATGTGTATTATAAAGTCAAACAATACTGAGTGTGTTGATAGGATCTTCAGTATGGCCCTGATTTGCCCATTCATGCGCAAGCTCGTCTCCCACTTCAGGAGCAGAAACAAATGCAGAGCAGGCATTTTGGATTAGGATTGTCAAGGCGTACCAGAAGGTTAGTCCTATTTATCTTACCTTAGCTATAGTACTAATCTTATAGTACTAATCTAATACTAATCCTATATATTTTCTCATCAATCTTATGATATTTATGTTTTATACTAGTGCAACTAATTATTTACCAGGCTTGTGCACGATGTAAAATGTTGTAGTTTAAAAGTAATTACACACAAATGTAGGAATTCTTAACTCTATTTGTACATGTTTAACACTGTTAAAAATAGACCTGCAATATCCTGTTTCGCCACACGGGGCTCTACAGTGAGCAGCTAAAACAGAGTGTAAGTCAAGGGCAGGTTGACCAAATAAATGGTATTTACATAAGAAATGCCCAGATTTTGTCCTTGCGCTGCCCAATGCGTGTAACTGTCTTTAGGGCACATGAGTTACAGACTTAAGTCAAGGATAAATATGTGTAGACTGAAAAACGCAGAGCTGCGTACTCTTTTTGGTTTACTCGCACAAGAGAATTGGGCTTTATGAGCATATGAGTCTCTTTGGTGAAGTAATCTCCAAGCAAAGGAGAGACCCAAGATGGATCGGACAGGTCTGAAGGGCTGATGGGGAAAAAAGTAGCACGTCAGACAGTAAAGAAATGGTCGAAGGTATTTTGCTAGCCTGAAAATATTAAATATTCAATTTCAGTTTATTCCTATTCTCTAGTCAACTGCACATTGTATTAGTCTATTCTATTTATTTCTTTTGATTTAAATAAACATTACTGTTTTCATATCATACACTGTCCACCATAAATCACAGAGTCGCTAGCCAATCGCAGGCATCTTGTGAGCTCGTGCATGCAAAATAGTGCAGATAGTGTTTTCCTCCGAGTGTGGTACGTTGCCTTGTGATGCAGCATGAGCAGCAGTTCGAAAAAGACATGGAGGCTGGCTTTCACATGTCTCAGAGGAAATGTGTTAGCCCTAGAATCTCAGATGGTAGTTTTCCTGTGAGGATAAGCAGTAGCTAGTGGGTGGAAACCGGAAAAAACACTTGGGGAGAAGAAAAATATAATAAAATAGTGTATTAAGATGATTATTTTGCACATTTATTTAACAGAGCAGCCTAAAAAACTAGAACTTAATTTCTAGCCTGGGTATGGATGCTACTTGGATGAACTTTGATGTCCTGAATGACTTTTTGCATTAACAAAATAATAGATGACTAGTCAGTTTTTTTTCCTGGCAACTTTTATGTACTTATGTAAAAACTTATAATAATCAGACTAAACTATGCATGTGCATTCTTTTCTTCACTCATTAAAAAGTCTGAAGGACATCCAAAGCCTCTTAGCATGGCTCCATCTGATGTTCAGTAAGAGATCTCAGGTTTCCATTAGCAGCTCTATCTGTCCCTCTCCTTTAGAGTTCATTTTGTTCCATTCTGCTGGAAAATTGTTCTCCCTGAAAGGCCACCTGCAGGGAAAAATAATGTGCTGGAATGATATAGAAAGCCTTGGTCCTAAACATGAGCTCAGACACAAACATGGAGATCGATCAGGGCACCGATGTTCCACTACCTCAGTCTCTGCACTCGCCTTTCTGCCGCCATGCTGTCTTGTTAGAGATTGGACATATTTTGCCCAAGTCCATGCAGAATCAGTTATTGTATCTGTTGCTTTAGTAATTTAGTAGCATCTTTTCTCATTTGTCCAAAGACCATGTGCAGTCTGTAACGGTTTCCTTGGCTTTATTAGCATCAGTCTGTTCTGTGCTTCATAAAGCTTCGTATCTATACAAAGTCCACATTGTGATAATTATGACAGGCGCATGAACACGTCCCACATTCATAAAGCTGCAGTTCTCATAAACTGAAACAAATCTGTGGTTGAATCTTGCATATTAATTGGTTGGCTTTAATTGACTTGTAACCCATAAAAAGGCACAGAAGTAATGGGGCTGTGTAATCAATGACACAATCATCGTTTGTTAGCCTCTCTCAGCTTAGCTCAAAGGTATTAAAAAAACAAAATAAAAAAAACCAGGACTAAGTTTTACCATAGCTTATCTTCCTGTGAGAAGAAGGAAATGGAAAAGGAAGATGCTTCTCACTGCTTAATGTGTGTTAGGAAGGCAGGCAATGAGGCAAGATCCATGTGCGGTATAACACTTGATTTGATTAAGAACCAGCAAACAAGAAAATTGAGAAGCAAAGTCGTGTACAAATCAGGTGATCAACAAACAACGTACTAGGCAAAATCCAAAATCCAATAAACAGGGAATGACACAGGAGTTAAAAACCAGAATAACAAAAGCAGAAACGAATGACTTGGAAAATAACAGGAAAATTCTGAGCATAATACCGAACACAGGAAAACACAGGGTATAAATAGACAGACTAATTAATGGGTAAATGGAAACAGATGAGAATGATCATGACACATTAGGAGTGAGAACCAATAAGTATACTCTCGGAACACCAAACAAGGTTCTCCCTTGGTGGGCCTGGACCCCTGGGCTCGGGCAGGGTACTGGACACCACCATGTTGGTGTTCGCATGTTGACAGACTACAATGTCACCCTTGAATCCAGGAGGTGGAGTGACAATGTCCTCCTCAAAGCCAGGACACCCTACCCCCTCCCCCCCGAAGCCAGGAGGTGGTGTGATGACATTGTCCCCAAATCCAAGATCCCCAATGCTAGGGGGTAGTTACAAACACATTGCATTCTGGGTAAATAGCTCACTGTGGTGTCAGTGAAAACACAGAATTTGGAAAGTTCCTCATTGATACAGCACGGTACTCCAGTACTACAGCACTTAACGAAGGCCCAGAGACTGACTAGGGAATAGTATTAAGACATGATGATGTATGACTTATTTAATATGCGTGTCTACACGCTGCAGCATCAATAAATCAAACAGCTGGTAGACGTACTGCCACAATCTCCATACATATTCAAGTTCTGTTTCCTAACAGACACTTTCATTAAAACCAGACACTCATTTGTAAGAAGTTTTAGAATAAATGACAGGATGCTGAAGCAGGTATGTTTCCAGGGTCTGATGCTTTACTGAGAGACTGTCGAGCATTTCACGAAGCTTGCTGAAACTCGACATTCTCCATCCATCAACATGCAACTGTCCAACTTGACCTGATGAGACAGAGTGAGAAATGGAGCTGATGATTCATTTCTCTCGGCGAAAATTCTGAGCCATTTATAATGAATCAAACAGGAATCTGGAGAAGAAAACGGCACAAAGTTTCAGCAAATGAAACTGATTGGAGAACTAGCTTCTGATTGCCAAAAAAAAAGAAAGAATGTGAGAGAATGACAGGAACAGCTAAAGACATGTCGACTTCCAACGTAATAATGGTATATTGGATAAAACCTTAAAAAAATTGTGCTCAATTAAAAAAACTTTTCAAAACTGACGGCGTTGACAGAAACACACACTTTTCACGTCCTGACTGATGGAAATTGCTCATCAGCCTGCAGACATTATCATAATGCAAATTAATTATCATAATTATCACTATAATAGAAATGCTATTTTGTCAGTGCTTTTTCTTCTGCTTGTATGACACGTCAATCTCGCCAAGAGAGTAACAGATAGCTATTAATGAACAGCTGTTCAGCAATCAGCTCCTTCAAACGCTGATAGCGTGCGCTCTTATAGCAAAACGATCAACAATGGCGTGGTGTGATGTGGTCAGATTTTCCACAGAGTTCATCATTTTTCTATTGTTTCTGCTTTGTGAATGATTGTAGATTGTTTTATTTATTAAAGATCATAATTTCTTCATTCCTGAACCTCAGTTCTAATCAAACAGCAAATAAATTCAATATTCAATCTTCATTAACGGAGTCATTTTTCTTCTCCGAGGGGAATTATGGGAGGTATATATGTATAAAGGGGGAATTATAAATCATAAAAAATTATAATCAGAAGTTGTTACCTTGTTATGGAAATGTGAGGTTTGGTTCTATTTTGGCTTGTATTTTATGGTTCTTTTTCATTTTCATAAGAAGCAGGAAGAGCAGGTGAGTCCAGGGGCCATGAATAAACACTCAGTGTTTCAGAGTAATAGCAAGAAAGCAGCTGACGGCTCTCTTATCCATGTGGAATGGATATTTCCTGGAAAGAATATCTTGGTTACCCCATTTTCCCCAGAAGATGGTTTTTCCAGTGCAAACCGTTATGATATCAGTGGGCATGTCATTAGTCTGGAGAGGATGCAACGTGCTGAAATGGGGAACGAAATGGAAAAGGAGCAATCAGACAAATATCTGCAGTAACAATAAAAGCTTGCTGGTAATCACCGAGATCTTGCAATTTCTGTTTATTTCCATTGATGATCCGTTCTTGATTACAATTCCACCCAAAACTGGTGGAAACATGGGCTTGGTCACTAGCTGGCACCAAGGTTCAAAGAATCCTGAACAGAACTGGTTCGAGAATCCATTCCCTGTTGGTGGAAAATGGGTACGAGTGTTTTCTTTTTTTTAACCAAATACGCAACACCTGGATTATCATAGGTCGCTTTTTTCACAAGTTTATGCCTGATGATGATGATGATGATGATGATGATAAGATTCACCAGAGTTGGACAATCCAGTTCATTTTAATTTGCCTGGTTATGAACACAAACAATCTGAACATAAGTGGAGATGTAGAAACTTTGAGAGTGTTACATATCTTTTGACACCCCAGCCACAAATCACACCAAGAAAATCATACGAAGAAATCCGACCCCTGGTTCTCAAATGACAAAATGCACTCTGATGACATTTGTAAATGAATCTCATATTTGTGTAACACCACCAAGATTTTGTGGGCAAGTTGCTAACATACTTATACCCGCTTTAAAAAAAAAAAAAAGAAAAAACAAACTAAAAACTTTTAGCTTCTATCCTGTAAGAGCACGTTATCAATCTAATGTTAAATCTCATTTTTATGTATTTTTTATTTTTCTTCTCATCAAATTGATCATTTTAATCATGTTTTAATCACGCTATTATTATGTCCTAATTTATTGTCTTTTGCACTTTAATTTTGCAATTTACTTTTCTCCTTTATCCTTTAACATTCTTCATTTCGATCATGTTAAGCACTTTGAATTGCCTTTGTGTCTGAAATGTGCTAGATAAATAAACTTGCCTTGCTTTGCTTTGCTGAAACATCCATAACCCATCAGCAGTGACTGAGAAATACAATAGTGGGTGTAATACTTTCTCAGTCATTGATTTCTTTTTCCAAAATGGTCTTGGAGGTACGAATTCCAAAAAGAGACGAATGACATAAAAGTCAGGGTTGCATGCTTTGAATAAAAAAAATGCTGGCGAATGGCAAGAGCAGCATTTCTGTTTACCCGTGCTTGCAATTTCGTCGAGACGTGCCATGATTACACGCTTGAAACACTTGACTTCAAAAAAAACAAAACAAATAGGCAACCCCATTCAAGATTGCTATTTGCATTCTAATGAGTGAATTCCTGTGTGTTTGTGCAATAATTTGATGCCCACTATAATAAGCCATACTATGAAGCTCAAGCTTTGTAATGCTTTCTCTGGTTACAATTCATCCTGTCTTCTTCCTCTCCTGATATACTGACTGATAACAGGTGTTTCACGCTCTCTTCCGTGGCCGGTCGTGCCGGCAAACAGAGCTGCGATGCCATAATTGGATTAAAATGAACACCTTTGGTTTTGTTCAAAGCATGGTTACTTTTCTAGGTGTATTTCGCTCGTTAAATTATAGATCCCCTGACTTCTCTGCTGTGTTTTTCCTTCTTTCAACCCTCTTTTCCTCCTAATGCACAAGAGTCTCTACTGGCCAACGTGCAGTTACATGAAGCCACTGGCCACGTTTGAGATTGTTTCTATTACCACAACCTTGTCAAACTATACTTTCTGAGAAAGCGAGACCCAAACAACCTCAATTCTTCCTCTAATCCACTTTGGGTGTTTGTGGAGTAGTGATGAAACAAAATGCTCCAAAGCAGCATAGCCTTTGACTTCTTCAGACTCAGAAAAGAAAGAGCAGGGCAATCAAATAATTTTCTAACCCAGGGTCCAGTCTTATAAAGATCCCGATAAACAGCTAACATGACTAAATGGTATGCGACCTCTTATTGCTTAACCATTAATGAATGGCTATAAATGACATATTACTATGTTTTATTCGTGGCGAAGTGACCCAAACGGTCACCCTCAGCTGAGAAGAAATTGGTTCAGATGGTCAGGAACAACCAGGAACCATCAAGGACAAGGCCTGTCATGAACTAGAAGCTGCTACACTGTCTAATTTTACATCATTATGGACTGACAGGCTGCCGTCCAAGAACGAAGCTCCTGCTCCAAAATCGACACCTTCAAACATGACTAAAGTTTGCAGCTGAGCACATGGACAAAGAAAAAGCCTTCTGGAGAAAAGTTTTATGGTCAGATGAGACAATGATTGAGTTGTTTGGCCACAGTGACCAGAGATACAGAGGAACACTGTACCAGTTGTTAAGCATGGTGGTGGACGCATCATGCTCTG
>JAQQZU010024969.1:0-10239 GCA_030068025.1 Parauchenoglanis punctatus | reverse complement strand
TTTCATCAATGATGTATTAAGAAATTTTCTGGGACGTTTCGTGATTGCATACATAGATGACATTCTGATATACTCACTGTCTTTAGAGACCCATTTGCAACATACCCATTCAGTACTTTCCAAACTCAGAGAACACCAACTCTACATCAAGGGTGAGAAGTGTGAGTTCCACGTAACCAGTGTTTCCTTTCTAGGATATATTATCAATGAACAGGGGGTTTCCATGGACCAAACTAAAGTGGAGGCCGTCACTAGCTGGTCCATTCCTCTCACCGTAAAGGAACTTCAGAGGTTTCTGGGCTTTGCGAACTTCTACCGCCGATTTATTCGGGGTTTCAGCACAGTAGCAACACCCATGACCTCACTGCTAAAGAAGGGGGCCAAGAAATTGACATGGAATGATGCAGCTGGGAAGGCTTTCCACCAACTCAAACAAGCATTTACCACAGCTCCCATCCTGACCCGACACAGCCATTTGTGGTGGAAGTAGATGCCTCCGAAACAGGGGTGGGTGCCATTCTGTCACAACGGTCTGGTGAGAAGCACAAGCTGCACCCCGTCGCCTTGTTTTCCAAGAAATTCACTCCCACAGAACGCAATTATGATGTGGGTAACCGCGAACGTCTGGCCATAAAGCTGGTCCTAGAGGAGTGGAGACACTGGCTAGAGGGGGCAGAGTACCCATTTTTAGTACTTACCGATCATAAGAACCTGGCAGAGCTACGCCTAGCCAAATGTCTCAACCCTCATCAGGGTCGTTGGGCGCTCTTCTTTAACCGGTTTCACTTTCAGGTATCGTATATTCCAGGCTCCAAGAATGTCAAAGCTGATGCTCTGTAATGTGTACACCCCTCCAGTACAGATGATAATCATCAGGAACCTATTCTGTCTCCCACCTGCCTGATTAATACCATAGATTGGGACTTCGACCAAGCGTTAGCACACCTTCAAACAGGAGAGAGCCCGGATAACTGCCCCCCTGGACGTACTTTTGTACCTCAACAACTACGGGGCAAAATCATCATGTGGGCACAAACATCACCAGCCACGGGACACCCCGGCACCCGTAAGACTCACGACCTCCTTCAGGAGAAGTACTGGTGGCCCAACATGATCAGTGATATCAACAGGTTTGTACACTCATGTTCTTCCTGTGCACAGGCCAAAGTACCCCGAACCTTTCCGGTGGGGAAACTCTTACCTCTGCCCGTCCCACAACGTCCCTGGTCTCACCTCGCTGTCGACTTCGTAACTGACCTCCCAGAGTCTGAGGGTAGCACCATCATTCTAGTTATCTCAGATCGTTTTTCCAAGTCCATTCGTCTATTGCCATTTCCCGCCTTACCATGTGCCTTTGTTTTAGTGGAAACCCTGTTTCAGCAAGTTTTTAGGTTCTTCGGCATTCCGGAGGATATCGTCAGCGACCGGGGACCTCAGTTCACCTCCCAGATATGGCAGAACTTTATGGAGAAACTGGGCGTCACAGTGAGTCTAACCTCGGGATACCACCCTCAGTCCAACGGGCAAGTAAAACGGGTTAGCCAGGAAATAGGGAGGTTCCTGAGGACCTTCTGCAGCCACAATCAGGGCGACTGGGCGAGATTTCTCCCATGGGCTGAGTATGCACAAAACTCGCTCTGTCACTCAGCTACAAAATTGACACCCTTTCAATGTGTTCTAGGTTTCCAGCCACCTTTATTCCCGTGGAACGCCAATCCTACATTGTCACCAGCTGTCGACGAGTGGTTCACACGCAGTGAACAGGTCTGGGAAACCACCCATCAACACCTCACACAGTCTGCCGACAGGAACAAATGCTATGCTGACCGCCGCCAGAATGCCACCCCATCTTACCAACAGGGGGATCGAGTGTGGCTCTCCACAAAGAACCTACGGGGCCTTCCTGATTGTAAAAAGCTCAATGCCTGATACATCGGTCCGTATCTGATCAATCAGATCAATCCAGTCACCTACAGGTTAAAACTCCCCTGCCACAGTCGCATCACACCCTCGTTCCATGTCTCGGAGTTCAAACCCGTCATCCCTGGCCCTCTGGACTCCGACTCTCCGCCCATTGTTCCTCCAACCCCCCTGGAGATTGACGGCGAACCGGCCAACACAGTAAGGAACATCCTGCAGTCACGGCGGAGAAAGGAGGGGCTGCAATACCTGGTAGACTGGGAGGGTTATGGCCCCGAGGAGCAATGCTGGGTACCGGCTAGAGACATCCTGGACCCCTTAATGATTCATCAGTTCCACCTTGATCATCCGACTCAGCCCAGACCTCGACCTCGTGGACGTCCTCGGAGGTGTTCGGCTCCCGGAGGTAGCCCTTCGGGGGGGACTCTGTCATGCCTGCCTCTGACAGACTCGAACACCCAGGAACGCTCAGGCACTAGGACTCCTTCCCCGGAGTTCTAATTGGTTGCAGCTGCAAACAATTTTCACCACACCCTCCTCACAGACTATGTATACACTCACTCTCACTCTAGATTCCTTCGAAGCAATAGTTTGCCTATCTGCCGAGCGTTTCATAGTGTTATTGTTACTCTGTTTATGACCTTTGCCTGCTTTATACGTTTACGACTTTGCCTACCCTGTTTTGTACTGTTTGCCCCATCGTTTGACCTCTGCCTGTTTTTGACCACGATATTGTCTCACTGTTCATCGGTACTTCTGCCTGATTTAGAATCGGATCTGCATTTGTGTCCTCTCCTGCTGAGGTATCTGACACTCACCACAAAGAGGAAAAGTTGACATACTTTTTCTTATCACACTAGTGGGGACAGTTAGCCTAGTTTTTTGGAAGGTGTAGAGAATCAAATTTAGGAGATGTCTTGCACCAAAAAACACTTTCAGGGCCTTTTTTCACCATTGCAGCAAATGCCGAAAAATTGCCAAATTGGCAACTTTTCAAAAAACTGCCAAATGTTTAATTTCCCAAAAGAACTCATTCCAAGTTCAATGAAATTTGGTACTAAATAATATTTTGACCTGAAAAATCAGAAGAAGACAAAATATTTCATATCTATATAAAGGTTAACTGATTAAACTCTGAAGCTGGTTTAGTAGGGATTTTCAGAAAATGCGAAAAAGTGACCATTGTCAGAATTAGCTGAAGCCATACTTAAGTCTGTTACTGCATGTATGTACCCAATTTGGATGAATTAAACCATCAATTACTATTAGTAGTAAAAAAAAAAAGTGCCATTACAAGCTGTTATTCTTAGTCCAATAGACCTTTAGAGGGGTAGGTGCGCAAATTTAAAAAGGATCAAGAGCTCAGAGCACCAACGACAGCATAACTTGCTGAACCATAGCAACTGATATTCAAAAAGAATAAAAAATCCTATAAGAAACCACATCATACTTTATCATTACACCTTAGAAGAATTTTATAAAAGTCTCATTGTAATTGTTATTTGAACCCTTATTCTTAGAGTTGCAGATTACTCTCAAGCACTTGCCGAGGGAAGGACTTTATCAGCTGGTGTACCTGGAAATTGTTATTTCTTGTCAGTGTCTGCTATTGCTGTAAGCAGACAAGAATTTATTTCAGAAAGCATTTTGCACACAGAGCAGTCTCGGATAAGTTAGGTAAGGCGGGGAATGTGTAAGGCTGTTATCTTAAGAATGTGTACTGTATGTAATAAATAATTAAGCAAATACAAAACAAAATAATATATTTTAGCTGCCATTTATTGCACAACACTACAAAGTAATGTTGAAAAAATAACATTATGGAATGCATTTTATCATTCTTTTTAACACATGCTGTTCAAACTAGCAAATCAATCAAAGAACTAACTAGCCTAATATTGTTTGGCTACTATGCTAATGCACAAATTGTCAACTGCTTTCAAACATGAATTAAACTCACTGGCTGCATCTGAATACTCATATTGCCATACTATATAGTATGCAAATAGCAGTATGCCTTAATCACTAGGGTGTACGAATACTCAGCAGGCATTTAATAGTAGTCGAACAGTACCCAGATGCAAATGTACCACACTACGCTATCCCATAATTCAGCTGGAGCCTCCTAATAAGAAATGGCAGATTAAAGCAAAGCGAGTTGATGTAGGGTCCAAGTGGTGTCTCTGGTAATATACAAATAAAGTTCAAACATTTACACCATTGCAGAATTTATTTATTTATTTACTTGTGTGTGTGTGTGTGTGTGTGTGTGTGTGTGTGTGCGTGTGTGTGCATGTTGATTATCCATAACAAGATAATCAAGATGACAGTGCACATCATGTTCAACTATGTATTTCAACCAGTATTGTTCTGCTTAGGGTCTCTCTAAGTCTTTTTCTTTCTTTTATATATAAATGTGTGTCTCAAACAGTACATAAACATTAGCAAAATGCATTTTATACAATCATACCTGTATATTTATACAATAATATTATATTATGACATTATAATTATGCTAGGTTTTTGTTGTTAACTTGAGCCTATAGGTTCCACAGTAATTACCACAGAACATATATCTCTGTGGTAATTAGGCCCATATTGTTTTAATGCTATGCTCGGCACCTGCTTCTCCTCTCTCATATCCATCACCTTCTCTCTTTCTTATTCTCTCAGTCTCCTTACCTTGTCCTGTATCTCGTCCTCTCCCAAATCTGAGCTTTGATTGGCGCAGTGTTTTCATTTTCATCTGTGTCAGTGAAGAAAGTAAATACAGGGTCAATTGATATTTATATGCAAATGTTACCGGCCTCAGCTAGAATAATCTTGCAATGAAAATAAAAAATGTATAGGGGTACCTTATTTTCACATGCATTTCGACCATTTATACAAACTGAATTGCATTTCAGTTTTCATTGAACGTTTATCAGTCTGATAGTGGATGGATGGAATTAATGTTAGCTAGCTAGCAAGCTAGTTAATACACTCAAGTGAAACTAACTAGCCAGCATCCTGATGGATGGCCACTGTTTTATGTAGCGCAACTGCACAGGAACTATACATCAGATGATTTCATGGGATGAATGGCATTGAACTACAAGCAGTCCACTAGTAAAATTCACACTTCAGGGAATTCAGGTGCTTGCCCGGGTTGGAGTCATTTTGGCCCGTCTTCTTTACAACACTGTGGAATGGTGAATTTCAAATTGTTTGGAGATGGCCTTATAACCCTTCCCAGATTGATAAGGAACTACAGTTGCTTCTTTGAGGTGATGGCTGACATCCTTTCTTCTTGACATGGTGTAGACACACACGTGAGTGCTCCAGAATACCAAACTGCCAAAAGTTCTGCTTTTATAGAAATTGTCACACTTCTTGATTGTTAAACTGAGCTTCTAAGCATTCTATTAGTAACAACTGGCTCCCAATTACTGTCTTAATGAATGTGCAAGTAGCAAGGTTGTACTTAATTTTTCCTTCCTGGTTTCTGAATGTTGGTTTACTTTTTGGGAAAAATTTAAAATCTGTTATGTTTTTTGTTGACACCTGAGGTTATTTGTTTGTTTATAGATGTTGGTGAGAACCACACAATTGTTATACAGGCACTGATAACTAAAAACATAGAATTGAAGAAGGGTGTGCTTTCTTTCCCCATGAGTGTACATATACACATTTGTCATGCAAACACACATTGCTGGCTTTTCTGAGCTTGCCAAAAACATTTTGCTGGACAAGAGATGTTTGATTAGTCCATTCAAATTGAGAGTGTAATGGCACAGAACTCATTGGACAAAATAAAGTAAGTTATTGGTCAAAATAAAGTAAGAATGCAGTTTGTGTGTACTCCACTGCTATAGCTTCCTACCAGTTAGTTTAAAAAGCTACATTGATGGAATTGAAACATGCAAAAGGAGCACACATGTTATTTTCAGGGTTTTTTTTTTGTTTGTTTAGTTTTTTTTAATGGCTTTACTCTGTTTTAATTCAACTGCCTGCTATCATGTGGCAGTGAATGTCTTATTTATAATTTAGTGTGGCAAGTCATGAGTTTTGCTGGTGAAGCTTGGGAGGATCAGATTAAATTTGTTGCATATATTATATTATATATATATTATATTATTTATTGCATAAATTGATACTTTTCTAACAAAAAACATAATAAAGGCTGCTGGGTTTTGCATGCAAAAAAGAAGCTAGCACAACAGTCCAAGTTTTCAGAAGAAATGTGGCAGATTCTCTAAGGTGCTCAGTAAAACTTACCAGATAATTTCCTTATAAAACTATCCAAATGGTATCTGAGACTACTGGTGATTTTAAAGAAAAGGGAGTAACCAACAGTTTTAAAATGCTGCAATTTCCAGATATATATGAGGTTCCATTGATTTGTAGATTGTAGAATGTGAATGTAGATTTTGCACAATCATGGAGCATTGCCCCACTTAGCGTCGATAGAGTAATGCACCTAGTTTTCAAAAATGGGAACTGCAGCAAGTGCTGATAGAGGCCCATTGGGGAATGACCCATGTTGCCCTATGCATGCTCTAACATTTTCAGTGGAGAAATAGCAGTGGACATGAAAGTTAATGAAAGGGTTTAAAAATTCTCTGAACCTGCCAAGCTCTTATTTTTCAGAAAATCAGATTATTTATGATATCTATGATGTTCCGAACCATTTTTATTGTAAGATAAATGGCAAGGACTGGAAGAGGGAAAGAGGGATTATGGAATGGATAATGCCGTACACCAGAAATATGTGTGTACCACAGTCATCTTGTTTCCCATGCAAAGGCTGAGAAAAAGAATATAAACATGTCTTCCTACTTCAGTTCCCTGACAAAAACACCTGCTGTATCAGACAGGTGCATCAAAAACAGCTGAATCAAAAGATGGATCTATAACTGTTCAAAAGCTGCAAGATTGTAGATTTACTGTATGTTGATGTACTTTCAACTGCCTAGGTCACTGTAAAAAGGCTATGTTGTTATTAATGTCTTCCTGTCCCAACAAAATCTATGGTCACTGTTTTTGTAAGATTTTATCATATTAAGATTTTTTGAAAGAACATGTCAGTTGGAGACTGTGTATATTCTCCTGCTGTGTACTGTGCTCCCTTACTGTGTTACAAATAAGAGTTGCTCAGCAAGTGGATGCCATAATTTTGCATTGTTATAGCCTATTAACTAATAGGCTAATTAGCAGTTGGTGTATTACAGAAGCTCTACATAAATGAGGAGATTCCTCTAAAACTCAATACAACTAACATCCCATATTATGAATCTAAATGAATATAATAACAAATGTAAAATCTACATAACTAACATTGTTGAAAATGTTCAGTGGCACACATGGTGCATTTAATGCATTAGAATTGAACCCTGGGGCATTTTCCTGTCCTGTGTATATTTCATTAGATGGTTTATTACTTGCCAAATCATACTCGAGTGTAGACCAAAACAGCCACTTTCCTGCAAACCCTAGTGTACTTTGATTGCAGTGAAAAAATGATTTAATACAACCTGTCATGTTTGCAGGATTTGGCTGGACACATGCGCAGGTATGGAGACAGCTTTGTAAAGCTCATAGTGTTTATTTTAAAAACACACGCGGCAGGCAGCGGTACAAACACGGCAGGCAAAAGGGTAATCCACAAAACAGAAACTAGGTCAGTTGATTGGCAAACAGAATGTTATAGAATATACAGAAAACACTAATCAGAAACAGAAAACAGAGTCCAAAAACACAGGGAAGGCAAACATGAGAATAACACTTGGCAATGACAACACAGGGGCTAATCTAATGCCTTGCGCCAAAACAGAGAAACTGAGTCCTTTTAAGCATGGGCATGATTGTCTCTGGATTTGATGCACCGGCATCCAATTTTTGGTCATGTGATCTGGCTGGGAGTGTGTGCTCATGAAAACTGTAGTCCTTCATTGTTCGCACCATAATGTGGAAGTGCGCGCTTCTGCGCTAAGCGCGACTGGAGAAAATGAAAGCACGGTGTGTGCCATGCTTGCAGCAAGGGGCAGAATCATGACAGAACCCCCCACCCAAAGGCGCTACTCCCGGAGCGCCTAACAAACTAGGAACCCCCACACGGAGCTTTTGTCTTGATGAGTGCATAGGCAGGAACTCAGGCATTGAGGCAGGCTTGACTGGAGACATTAGAATCAAGATGTGTTTTGTGGCTGTGATAGGAACAGGAGCAGGCTCTGTGACCTGGGCTGTGAGCACGCCTGGAATAGGAGCAGGCTCTGTGACCTGGGTTTTGAGCACCACTGTGACAAGAACAGGCTCAGTGACTTGGTCTGTGAGCACGACTGTGACAGGTGCGGGCTCAGTGGCTTGGGCTGTGAGCACGAATGTGTCAGGAGCGGACTCGATGGCCTGAGCGGCGTCTGTGACAGGAACAGTCTCTGTGACTTGAGCAGCGTCTGTGACAGGAACGGGCTCTGTGACTTGAGTGGTGTCTGTGACAGGAGCGGGCTCTGAGACTGAAACTGTGAAAGGAGCAGTAGCTGGCTCTGTGAGCGTCACTACTACTACTACTGGAATAGGATTAGGTTCTGTGGCTTGAGCTTTGACCACTACTGGAACAGGAACTGGAACAGGATCCTTGACTGTGACGGTTACTGGGACAGAAACAGGTATGGGCTCCATGATTCTGATTGGAACTGGATCCTTGACTGTGATGGTTATTGGAACAGGATCCATGACTGTGACTAGAACTGGAGTGGATTCCGCAACTGTGACTGGAATGGATTCCGTGACTGTGACTGGAACGGATTCCGTGAATGGAGCTGGAGTTTTTACTGGAGCAGGCTCGGTGGCTGGGACAGGAACCGGTTCCGTAGCTGGAACAGTTCATGTGGCTTTGACGTGAACCATCTCTTTGGCTTGGGTTGGAACAGGCTTGGTGACTGAGAGAGGAACAGGCTCAGTGACGTGTGCTTTCACTGGAACAGGCTCGGTGATGTGTGCTATCACTGGAACCGGCTCGGTGACATGTGCTCTCACTAGAACAGGCTCGGTGACTTGTGACAGCTAAGACTTGGACTCTGGCATGGACTTGCACTTGGAGTCAGGCTTGGACTTTGATTTGGACCTCAGCATGGACCTGGACTTGGATTCTGGCATGGGTTCCAGAGCGGTAGCCTCCCTTTTGGCCTCTGGAGGTGGCTCAGGAGCTGTTGCCTCCTTTTTCACCACTGAAGGTGGCTCTGGAGCGGTTGCCTCCCTTTTTGGTACTGGAGGGGGCTCTAGAGTGGTTGCCTCCTCTTTCACCACTGGAGGGGGCTCTGGAGTGGTTGCCTCCTTTTTCACCACTGGAGGGGGATCTGGAGCAGTTACCTCCTTTTTCACCACTGGAGGGGGCTTTGGAGTGGTTGCCTCCTTTTTCACCACTGAAGGGGGCTCTGGAGCAGTTACCTCCTTTTTCACCACTGGAGGGGGCTCTGGAGCAGTTACCTCCTTTTTCACCACTGGAGGGGGCTCTGGAATGGTTTCCTCCTTTTTCACCACTGGAGGGGGCTCTGGAGCAGTTGTGTACTTTTTGGGCACTGGAGGGGGCTCTGGAGCATTTGCCTCCTTTTTTGGCCCCATAGAGCACCCTGAGCGCTTCCCCGAAGTCTTTGGGCTTCTGTAGGCATGGGTGCTCCATGCCAATAAGGCCCTTGGCAAACAAGCGTGCAGGTCCAGTGAGCCAGCTTATCATACACTGCACCCAGATGTCATCAGTGGGCTTGGGATCCAGTAAGTCCTCAAAAAAGAGCTGACATTGGAGTAGAAATCCGTTTGGAGGAAATTCCACACCATCATACGGCCCCGGGGTGCATAATCCTACCTTCTGTAAATAGAAGTACGGCATGGTGTGCCGGCCGTCGGCTGTCTTCCTGTTTACCTGCTGCGTCTCGGTCTCAGCGAAGAATTCTGTCATGTTTGCAGGGTTTGGCTGGACACATGCGCCGGTATGGAGATGGCTTTGTAAAACTCATAGTGTTTATTTTAAAAATACATGAGGCAGGCAGAGGTACAAACACAGGTACAAAAAGGGTAATCCACAAAACAGAGACTAGGTCAGTCGATTGGCAAACAGAATGTCATGCAACCCAAATTCCAGAAAAGTTGGAATGTTCTTTAAATTTGAATAAAATGAAAACTAAAAGACTCTCAAAGCACATGAGACAATATTTCATTCACAGCAGAACATAGAAAACATAAATGTTTAAACTGAGAAATTTACAACTTTATGCACAAAATGAGCTCATTTCAAATATGATGCTTGCTACAGGTCTCAAAATAGTTGGGACAGGGGCATGTTTA
>JAQQZU010024968.1:0-10242 GCA_030068025.1 Parauchenoglanis punctatus | reverse complement strand
GCCATGGAAGTGATTGGAACACCTGAATTTAATTATTTCGATGGGTGAGTGAATACTTTTGGCAATATAGTATATTTATCAGCTAATGCTAAGCTTTTAGACAAATCCAAATCAGTAATTCAAGAACAAATTCAAAATACAGCCAAAGGTTCAACAGAGCAGCAAACAACTATTCCACGGAAAAAATCCAAAGTTCCAGAAACTAAAGAACAGAACAGGGTCAATAACCAGAATAGCAAAGACATAAATCTAAGTCTTGGCAGTAGCAGATACAAAGACTAAAATTTTCACAAAGAGTAAGTGTGTGTGAGTGAGTATATGAAGGGTCTATGGCTTGGTTGTGACTGATTAGTGAAGCATTAGAACACCTGGCTGACAAGATAACTAACATGGAGCACAAACACCCTGACTCCCTGCTCATTGTTCTTGGTGATTTTAACAGAACAAACCTCAGCCAAGAACTGCCAAAATACAGACAGCACATTAAGTGTCCTACCAGGGACAAAAACACATTGGACCACTGCTACACCACATTAAAGGATGCCTATCACTCTGTTTGCTGCACTGCTTTCTACTTTCTGATCGCTGTCTGGTTCATCTTCTCCAGACTTACAGGCTAAACCTAAGATGTGCAAAGCCTATGGTCAAAACAGTGAGGCGCTGTAAAAGACTCATTGCAAGTTATCGCAAACGCTTGATTGCAGTTGTTGCTACTAAGGGTGGCCCAACCAGTTATTAGGTTTAGGGGTGATAATCACTTTGTCACACAGGACCATGTAGGTCTGAATTTTTTTTCTCCCTTAATAATAAAATCCTTCACTTAAAAAATGCATTTTGTGTTTACTTGTGTTGTCTTTGACTAATATTTATATTTGTTTGATGATCTGACACATTTAAATGTGACAAAGATGGGAAAAAATGAGGAAGGGGCAAACACTTTTTCACACCACTATATGTGTGTGTATGTGCATATATATAAACACATACAGAATGTCCACAATGAATGTTGTTCAAAAAAAAGCAGTTATGTGCAGTATGGAGTGCAAAGTGACGTAGTGTCGATAAAGTGACAATCGATTGTCTATGAAATATTAATGGTCAGTGTTCAGCAGTCTGATGGCCTGATGGAAAAAGCTGTCCCTCAGCCTGCTGGATCTGTAAAGATGATGTGAGTCAGCTCTTCAGGAGACAGAAGGTCAGGAAGGCACCAGGTCCAGATGGTGTGTCACCAACCTGCCTCAAAGTCTGTGCTGACCAGCTGGCCCCCACTCTCACACAGATCTTCAACAGATCCCTGGAGCTATGTGAAGTCCCCTCCTACTTCAAGTGCCCCACAATCATCCCAGGTTCCCAAGAAACCCTCTATCACAGAGTTAAATGACTACAGGCCTGTCGCTCTGACATCTGTGGTCATGAAATCCTTTGAGAGACTGGTGTTGACCTACCTGAAGGACATCACAGGCCCCCTGCTTGGCCCCCTACAGTTTGCTTACTGAGCAAACAGGTCAGTGGATGATGCAATCAACATTGGACTGCACCAAATCCTGCAACATCTCGATTCCCCAGGGACATATGCAAGGATCCTGTTTGTAGACTACAGCTTGGTGTTCATTCATTCCGGAAGTCCTCCACTCCAAACTTACTCGGCTCACTGTACCAGCCCCCATCTTCCAGTGAATCACAAACATTCTGACATATAGGAGGCAGCAGGTGAGGCTGGGAAAAATCACATGCAGCACCCAGACAGCCAGCTCTGGCACCATCCCCAGGATGTGTCCTCTCCCCTCTGCTCTTCACCCTCTACACAAATGACTGCACCACAGGAGACCTGTCTGTTAAACTCCTGAAGTTGCAGATGACATGACAGTCATCTGCCTCATCAAGGACAGCAATGAGTCTGTATATAGATGAGAGGTTAAACAGAAAAAAATCATTGGTTCCGGCCTGCACTCCATTCAGGACTTATACATATCTAGAGTCAGGAATCGGGCAGGAAACTTCACTGGAGACCCATAACACCGTGGACACAAATTTTTCCAACTTCTTTTATTTGGTAAGCATTACAGAGCACTGTACACCAAAACAACCAGATGCATGAACAGTTTCTTTCCAATGGCCATCACTCTAATGAACACTTAAATCAATCACACAGTGTCAGAGACAATACTTGCGCAATAAACCAAACAACAACAATCCTCCACTGTACTATACTAGACCGTATGTGTAAATAAAGTAACTGGTTTCCCATTCCATATTTATTCTATATTCTACATTTTTACCATCATCTTGCACTCTGCACAACTGCACTATGGTCCTTTGCACATTTTCTACATACATGTAGATATGTATATACACACATATCTTTATTTCTTGTACATACACTAACTTTTTTGTAATAGCTATTAAGTACATCAAGAGCAAAGAAATACCGGAGACCAATTCCATTTGTGTGTGTACACATACATGGCCAATAAAGCTGATTCTGATTCTGATTAGTAGTTTGGAGACTGAGAGCGTGAGAGAGTGGTGGTCATGTTATCGGATTGCAAGTGCTCCTGGGGACTGGAGTTTGTAGCAGAATCAGCAGAATCATATAGAAAATAATTACTGTAAAAGTGTTTCCAGTGAAATGAGGGATTAAATAGGGGTTGAAACATGTTTGCTGGCAATGCATGCATATTGCCTTCTCATTAGTGGCTTAGCCCCGCTAAAGTTTGATCCTAGAATCACCACTGGAGCTGTGTCTTCTCAGAGGGACACTAGATTTGCTCATTAGGCCATTGGCGCACAGTTCCCTTTGTGGTGTCCTGCACTGCATCCTCTTCCCCAGCACAAACATCAAATACCCGATTAAACCAAGCAAAAAAATATATTTAGTGTAAAATAAATAAATAAATAAACAAATAAATAAATATTCCATGAAACTGAGTTTCCTACAATACACATACTTGCCTATCAGGGGCACAGCCTTAGAGGTTTCTGGAACTTTCTTTGCGATGAGGAAGAGGAAGAATGTTTGCACATGTAGGATTGTGATGGACATGGTAACTTTCTGTCCTCCAGCTAATCAACATGTGCGCGCCCACACACACACACACACACACACACACACACACACACACACACAAAACTATGATCTTGATGAAATAAATAAAGTTATCTATTAATACACAGAAACATTTGTATTTTTGCTTTATAAACCCAGAATAGCTGATTCTAGAACATATAACCTGTTGAATAATTCTCAGACAAAATCTTTATATTTTGTTGATTGGATTTAATGGTTAATTGGAATTGGAAACAAAAATCCCTAAGAAGTTAAACAGCACCACCAGAAGCATCTTTTTAAAACACCTAGCATATGATTAGGGCCTAATTAAGACATTAGCATAACCTAACTGCTTTTTGAAAGTCCAAGTTCAAGCATGAGTAAACATATTTTTTGACAATAGATATTTTTTGACAATAGATGTTCAAAAAATAGTTAAATAAATGGCTTCAATAAAACCATAGTAAATCAGTAAAATCATACTAAAACTGTAGTTAAAATGCTAGATTACAGCTTATTTTTTAATTATGCAATGTATGTAATGACTAGGGTTAATACTGCTTGATATTGGTGATCATTATGCAGGTCCTCTCTGTAATTATATTAGTCCAGACTCCAACACACCAACTGCCAGTTGCTTCATATAGCTCATGCAATAAAACTGGAAAACCGATTGCAACCGAGTGATAATCCATAGGGCATGGCTGTGTACTGGTAATGGCCTTAAGCGGTGCTGAACGCAGTCTTCCATTCAGCTCTGGCTCATATCCTGATTAAGCTATATGCACTGTGGAAGTCAAGCTTTGTAAATATGTGTGCTGACCTCTGCTGTTCAGGTCAGTACCCTTCGAGATCAATACGGGATGCGTTTTTTTATGTACAAATATGGGACGATCCCGTATTACATGGGATAGGTGGCAACCCTATTTGTGAGTATTTAGCCTATATTTATACTGCAAGTAAAGGACACATGTGGGGTTTAAAGACATGGGTATTTTACATCATATTAGAAAATTTTTTTCATCTAATGTTTTACATTGGACACGTTTATCTGTTTTTAACTTTTTTAAACCACTAATATTGTCAGTTTCTAATGAAGATGTTTCATTCACACACACACACACACACACACACACACACACACACACAAGCAGTAGCAGCAGCAACAAGAGAGCAACTGAAGAGGACTTGAATTGGGATTCTACATCGTATTTACCCAAATGTTTTTTTTCTTCTTCATCAAATGTTTTTGTTGATGAATGCATGAATGCATTTTATGGACGATACCTGCCTCAGAGCCATGGGAAGCTTGTGGACATTTTATCCAGGGGTGCTGGACCACCTTGTTGAGTTTTAATTGGTGCTTCAGGAGCTGAATATTTGGGGGGAGTGTCACATATTTTCCCTCGCACCGAGAACTTCATGCTGCAGTGTTCAGCATGCATCACAGCTCTCAGTTCTATCATGTTCAGCATGCATCACAGCTCTCAGCTCTATCATGCCTACTTCCATGTTGTCTTGTTTATTTTTGTATCATGTGCATTATTTTATGGTTTACATCTAGTCTCTGCCCTTATCATTGGTATTCTACCTAATATGTCATTATTACTAGCTTTTTTCAGTTTTCCCCTTGATGGGTCTTTGTATTTAAGCCCTTGTGTTTCTTTGTTTGGGGCTAAGAAACACTCAATGTGCCTTAAACTCAATTACCAAGCCTTGCATGCTTGTATCTTGCTATTCTGTTTTTTTTTTTATCTTGCTTTGTTGCTTAGTTTCTGAATTTTTAATTTGCCCACATTGTTCTGTTTGTTGATGTTCAGCATGGTAATGCAGGTTATTCAAACAAAAGCAGATACCACCCAACTTCTGATCCCAAAAATCCACAGGGAAATGTATACAGATGTTGTATGTTCACAGGTGGACTGGAATGGAACTCACCATGTCATTAGAGTGCAGCACATGAGGATATTGCTTTGTTTTAGTTTTGGAAGATTATGCAATGTAATATCCAGAAGTGGTGCATCACAGCATATCAGTATGCAGTGTTATGGAGGCACTATTATGCATAATCTCCTGAGTCTGAACCCTAAAAGAGATTCTGACTGATCAAAGCACTACACTGATTACATGTACTATACAAAAAACATGACATGAGCTATACAAATGATTAGGAAGTAAATAAATTTGCACCACTGTTTAATATGCACAAATGGATGGACTGGTCAAATGATCAGACATTAAAAAATATAATTCATAAGTTAATTCACAGGGCAGCACAGTGGTTAGTAGTGTCAAGGTTCTGGGTTCAAACCTTGCATCTGACTGGGGGGTTTCTGTGAGGAGTTTGTATGTTAGTAAAAATGAAATTCAATACATTCTGGACACAAAAGCAAACCTCCATACATTAGGGCAGCTTACACAGGAGAAAGGAGAATCATGTCAATCTCACCTGGTGTTTGAACTGTAAAATTTTGCACTTGCATTACCACCCACTTCAAGTTCCAAATTACTTCCCAAGTGGCAAGGGCCTTTGAAGTCATACAGTGAGTGAGGTAAGTCAACTATGAGGTCAAGTGTATGATCTAGAATATGCATACCTCAATCTCCTGAAAACATGGTTCCTGTGTCTCTCATGATGGTAATTCTTGAAAAACTGTGGCAAATTCCCTTGATTCCGATGTCCTCAGAGAAAATGGCCTTTTCTGTTCCATTTGGTTTGTCACCAATTTGTAACTTTTCTTTTGAGTTCCTTGGGAGCCCCAGCCACATTCAGCATCTTACAGACAAATTGTCCAATTTATTTAGACATTATAATCATTTATAGAAATGAGTGGCAGCAGCATTTACAACATCTGTGGGCTGTCGTAAATTCTTTGAGAAGGCAGTGACATCAATGATCACAGCCTGCCTGAGACCCAAGACCAAAAAGGACGTGAAGCAGTTCTTAAAGCTGGCTGGTTATTACTGTAGGTTTGTACCCAATTATCCAGACATCACCAGCCCTCTGACTGATCTCACTAAAAAGGGCACCAGATTTGGCACCAGATCTGGCCCAGTGGATAAAGAAGTGCAAATGTGCCTTTTGTCAAATAAAAGTGCTTATCTTGACCAAGGAGAAAGGAGGAGGAGCACCCAATTAAATCAGCCAGAAACTCTTGTTGCAGTAGAGCAAATGTAGTCCAGTGGAGGAGGAGGGCTTGGGTATCAAATGAATGGTTCTCAAATTCCGATACTTGGGGTACCCATTTACATTCTTGTTGACCAGACACACTCCACCTCACCTTCATGGCTCCACCTCATGAAGCACAAATTGATAATACAGTACTGGCATTAATGTACCACACAGGGTTTCACAATATTTTAATTTGATGTTCCACCAAGTCCATTAAGAGAAAACAAACATTGTTGAGAATTTACTCCTCTTAATTATGTAATCCATTAAAAAAAATTCTTCTCACTGTTGTGTAAGACAAAACAGCTAAACAGTAATTGAAAAGTGAAGAGTTTATTGATTCTTTCATTGGATGTGTGATACAGTACAGGATCAACAGAGTACAGTGCTACAAATAAAGATAGCAAAGAGGGGGTAAATTATTAAATTGCTTCTAGTGAGGTGAAGCATTCCCAAGGTGCATGTTGTAACATTGTAACTGTTTTCATTTTACTCCTGATTTAATTCAACCAGACATCCTCATTTTGTGTTTTAGCGGCTTACGCACTTTAATCTGACTGAAAATGCAAGCATTTATTCAGATAATTTCTTTTTACAAAAATATGAAGTGGTCTTTTCTATACAAATAAATACATTAAGAATTACATTAGTCCAGTTCAAAAAGAGGTCCTACATTTCCTGTATTGCAATGAATAAGGGCACATGGTCCATGTGGTCATGTGACCCACAGAACCACTTTCATTGAAAAATATGAACATCAGATCTATAACAACTTCAAGACCCAGATAGGTTCAACTCACAGAACCCTGCTCAATGACTGATATGATGTATAAGTTTTTTAATTAAAAGTCTTTACATTTAAATATTAAACATTTTGGACATACTGTTCCCCAGAATGTGGCACTTCCCCTATAATGACTACTGAAAAATATTTCAAGATGCAAGTATCCCTTTGTCAGCTAATATGCTGCTACTTTAGAAATTATCATTTTCACCTAGCCTGACTTACTTTAAAAATGCATTCTGAAACAGTTACTAATTACCTTTTTAAAAGGTAGCCAGGAACCTAAACCAAGTATCACCATTTGATTACTTTCCAATATTTTAGGATTAACTCAATACCAAATATTTGGATGATGACAGAATTTTCCCAGCTGGAAAGCATAACTTGCACTGCACTGTGATGTTGTTTTCCCTTTTCTTAAATACAAGTCAAAATAAAGACAAAATAATGACAAAATTCCTACCCAATGAAAGCATTTTTCTCTAGAAGACATTTTAATGAATTGGCAAATGTAAGATTAGTTATGATTTCACTCAAAACTAGAGTGGTATTGTGAGACTTATGAAGTATGCACATATGTATGGAAGTGTATCATTCTTTATTTTAAAATGTATTTTAGGGCTGCAACTCCTGATTATTTTGTTAACCGATTAATCTGTCAATATTTTTTTGATTGGTTTTATTTTAAAAAGTATTTTTATGGCTGTGTTGTGGTGTTACCGCTGTGCTGTGTGCTACTTCCCCTATTCCTCCTATGGTCCACCTCCTTTGTGGGAAGTGATTGACTGCACCTGCACTTGATGTGTTCATTTAGCCTTTGAGTGAATAAAAGGCAGACAAAGCACTCGGAAGGGGCCAGTGGGCCTTCCGGCAGCTTTTGGGGCTGTGGCTGTGGGTGTGTGTGTGTATATGAGCTTGGGTATGTAATGCTGTAGCTGTAATGCTCATTTACAGTCTTAGGCTGTGTGAAGTTTGTAACCTTTGTTTTGCTAGTGATTTAGCTGGTGTGTTTGCTAATGATACTTCATATTACCAGCCGGTGTTCGTGGTTTCTTTGCATTACCTGAATGTGCCATGTTGTGGTTTTTCTTTTGTCTTTTTTTACGGCAATTTTGTTTATTTGTTTTTCCTCTCTTAACAATCAATAAACGATTGAATTTAAAAATACAATCCTGTTTCCCTACTCCTTAGGTTACTCCTGGGGTATCAGTTTATTTTAAATTTGTTGCCTCCCCAGTCCCCTGGACATATTCCTTCGGGGATGTAACAAGTATATTAATACAAAAGATATTTATTTAAAATAATTATTTGCAGCATTTTAATCAGTATTACTACAGAACGTTTTTAACTAAGCTTAATTATATAATAGTTCACTAATTACAATACATTATTACTGACATTTATCAAGTAATTGCTCACAGGATGAGAATATAATCAATTGCTCATGTCAACCAAATGAGATACTTGGACTAACGCTGAGTGAACTTCTGGTCCTTTATGACCCCCACGCTTACTTAGATCAAAAGGTGCAGGCTATTTGTTGGTACCTCAAATAGTGAAGGCTACAGCAGGGGAAAGAACTTTCTCTTACAAAGCCCCTCAGTTATATAACTGCCTTCCAATTAGTGTTCGGGACTCAGACACAGACTCAGTGTTTAAATCTAGGCTGAAAACATATTTGTTTAGCCAAACCTTTTGTTAATAGCCTTCTACTAAGTAAAGCAGCAGATCTGGAAGGTTCTCAGGCATAGAATGTTTTGGTAAACCGGGATGTTTGGATACTGTCGCCCCCCCACCCTCACACGTTCACTCAGGTTTGTTGACGGTGGAGTTGCTGGCTGCTTTATTTCCCAGGGTACTCTCATGTCTGTGTTACCTTCTGGTTTTCCCTTTTAGTTATGCTGTCATAGCTAGCCTTGCTGGAGTTCCTGCTTGCACTCAGCACACAATATACTCTGTTCCTTAACTGTTAGGTGACAATGAGCATACCATGTCAAGCAACAATGTGCTTTTTCTCTCAATCCCTCGCTCTCTCTGTCTGCCATGCTGCACATGATACTCCTGAGATTCCAGTGATCCTGACCCACTTCTGCTTTCTGAACCTGCCTGATCAATCCTGGTGTCCTACTTCTGGTTGGAGTCATCACTTGGAAACCATTTGCTCCTGTTCAGGATGGCACCATATGAACTGATAGATTCATAAGCACTCTACAAATAAAATTGAATTGAATTGACACAAGGTGATGTTATTACGCACATTGTTTACTGTTCTCACTTTATCATATTTACTGTCTACTGTTTGACTATCATTGCTATCACTTTATCATTTACCACAGTTTTCTGTATTTCCAGATGTGATTTGTTAAAATTTCGAACAGACACATTCAAAATAAAGACAAAATAAATACCTGCTGCCTGTTTTACTTACTTATACTCTCCAATGATAGATTAATTTTGCTTGCTAAGGAACCCTGGAAAAAAGTTGTTGTTTTGAGAGATCTCAAAGTTTTTCTTTGAGGTCAATGTACTTACAAGTCAGTTTGGAAAGAAGGAAACCACAAGAGTGGGGAGTGCACACCAATGGGAAAAGTGCATAGAATATTATTTTAATATTGGCCTCAAAGACTTTAAATCAGTGCTCTGGTTAACTGTGCTTGTAGACACGGTTTTCAATGAAATGTGCAAGCTTTTTATGTGTATATGCAAGGCAAAAGTGGAATGTGTGCAAGCTTATGTGTACGTGTGAACTTTTATATGTATGTTTGAGCAAAAGTGGTGTGCAAGCTTTCTTGATATATGGCTTAAATGGCACTTCATAGAAAACCATGCCTAGACCACAGTTAATCAGAGCACTGATTTAATGAGGCCAATTTAAAAATAAAATTCTACGAACCATGGTTGTTCACTGTCCATTGTTGTGGCTTCCATGTTGCAGAACTGAACCAGTGGTACATTGATCTGAATGAAAAACTTTGCAAGATCCTTTAAACCCTTTTTCGATCCCCGGGTCACCCAGGGTGCCTTTCTGTGCGAAGTTTGCATGTTCTCCCCATGCATGCATGGGTTTCCTCCGGGTGCTCCGGTTTCCTCCCACACTCCAAAGACATGGAGATTAGGTCAACTGGCTACTCTAAATTGTCCATAGGTGTGAATGCGAGCATGTGTGGCTGTTTGTCTGTGTTGGCCCTGTGGTGGACCGGCGACCTGCCCAGGGTGTACCCCGCCTCTCGCCCGAAG
>JAQQZU010024967.1:0-10250 GCA_030068025.1 Parauchenoglanis punctatus | reverse complement strand
GAAAGGAAAACCCTGCATTCCAGCATAAGAACCTTATTCCATCTGTAAAACATGGAGGTGGTAGTATCGTGGTTTGGGCCTGTTTTGCTGCATCTGGGCCAGGACGGCTTGCCTTCATTGATGGAACAATGAATTCTGAATTATACCAGCGAATTATAAAGGAAAATGTCCGGAGATCTGTCTGTGAATTGAATCTCAAGAGACAGTGGGTCATGCAGCACGACAACTACCCCAAACGCACAAGTCGTTCTACCAAAAAAAAAATGGTTAAAGAAGAATAAAGTTAATGTTTTGAAATGGCCAAGTCAATGTCCTGATCTTAATCCAATAGAAATGTTGAGTGAACAGTTCATGTGAGGAGGCCCACCAACATCCCAGAGCTGAAGCTGTTCTGTGTAGAGGAATGGGCTAAAATTCCTCCAAGCCTGTTGACTGATCAACAGTTACAAGAAATGTTTAGTTGCAGTTATTGCTGCACAAGAGGGTCTGAAAGCAAAGGTTCAAACACGTTTGCCACTCACAGGTATGTAATATTGGATAATTTTCCTTAGTAAATAAATTACCAAGAATAATGTTCTTGTCTCAGTTGTTTCACTAGGTTTTTTTTTAGGACGTTTGAAAATCTGATGATGTTTTAGGTCATATTTATGCAGAAGTATAGAAAATTCTAAAGAGTTCACAAAACTTTAAAGCACCACTGTATGGTATTTTAATTACAACATTTAATTGACAATAAATGTAATGGTATCATAGCGAATGGAAAGGGTTGATATATTGTGCTGCATTAAAATCAGAAAAAAGGTTAATTTAGAGTTATGACCAATCTAAGACTATACACACAGTTCTGTCCAGTCATTTGAATAGTACTAATGTAAAGTACTATGTAGAGCTGACTGAAATGGCTGTATGCTATAAACAACTACCATCTTCTTTGCTGTTTCCTTAAAGTCTTGAGGCAGTGAAGGAAAGCCTGGTGGTAGCATGCTCTGTGACATCACTAGAAAAGAAATAAAGGAAAAAAAAAAACTTTTTTAAATGATCCCTTTATTTCTATTAGACACTGCAATAATTTGGGCAAAGCTGCTTTAAAAAAAAAAAAAAAGCTAAAAGAGCATGACAACACATAAAATATACAGCTATGTATAACCGGCTTAATTAGATTATTGTGTGTCTTTAATTCAGCTTACCTGTAACGCAATGAACTAAAAGAAGAAAAATCAAAGTTCCTCGAACCAGAGACATCGCAGACTCCACCAGATGTCTTTCACTGGCTAACAAATCAAACATGTTCAAATTATTTTGGGAACTCTCAATGGTGGATAATACAACAATATTATCTATTTGCGTCATAAAGATACTTAAGTTGTTATGGACAATGTGTGCTTGTGAAACATAATAGTGAAATAGAATTTGTAGTTACTTGAAGATAGATACACTCCACCCAAAATAAAAAAATTAAGTTGACACTAGTCTCACAATTGTGATGGAGTTGATGGAGTAGCCTTATGTGAAGGGTTAAAAAATTATGCTTAAACCCATGCTTTCATACACAGGGAGAAAATGTACACAATATATTACAGACAGTAACTGGGAGGTAATAGTATAGTAACAGATTTTACAGGAGTTTTTCTTTGCCACAGGCTCTCTCTCTCTCTCTATATATATATAGAGAGAGAGAGAGAGAGAGAGAGAGAATTTATATATTTCTGTGAAGCTGCTTTGTGACCATGTCTGTTGTTAAAAGTGCAATATAAATAAAAAAATTTATTGAATTGAACTCCGGATAGTGCTAACCAGGAACCCTGAAGATTTGAGAATGTGACACTCTGCCCCAGGACCTCTAATGATAAACGGGGGAAAAAAATCTCAAATCACATTCATGGCAGCGTCCTGCTCATTAATAAATGAACAGGTGTGAAAAATGTGTTGCAGTCACAGTTGAACTGTATTCAAAATCAGCACCAACTGTACATTTGCATATTTGTATTTACATACAAATAAAAATCCCCTAAAGTCAAAGTCAAAGTAATATTATGTGCCAGACTCCCAGTATGCCAGAGATACTGTATGTTGAAATGCTTGTAGTGAGGCTCTGTAAACATGTAAGGCACATATACTCCCGAGAATAACACACAAAACCTTCTTTAAGAAGTGACTAGACAATTTCAATAACTACAAATAGACCTAATAGAATACAATATTGGAATGCGACTGGGTGCAATATTTACTTAAAGAGCATCAGAGCATGTACGTATGTGACAGAGGTAAAGTGGCAATGACGGCAAACTATCAATTGCCAATCAGAGCAAAAACATTCTTTTATGTGGTTTATAGTTTTTACATGAGGAACATGATGGTGAAATAGAATTTTCTTGTAGAGACACTCCTGCCAACATGTAAAAAGCTGATACTAGTCTCTTACAGTGGTGATGGAGGGGTACTAATTACAGGGGACAGCAGCTGAGACCCATAAATATAACTTTAACCACCCCAAAAATTGGGCTACTCTCTCATTTCCTTACTGTTAACACAACCGGATGCTTGCTTCTCTCCTTTTCTAGATACAGTGGTTTACATACATGGACATGTATGTCATCATGGACATGAATGTCATGGCAGTATTGGACTAGCAATGATTCCTATGAACTGTTCCTTTTCTGTGACTGAATGAGTATACGACATACATCTTGTAATAGAAAAAAACCCAAGAATTTGGTGCACAAGAACCATTTGGGCTTTTCTGAAATCAACACAGGGTCATAATTATACATACAGGTCAGAAATACACATACAGCACACCTAATATTTAAGTACATGTCCCTTAGCAAGTTTCACCTTGACCAGATGCTTTTGGTAACCATCAACAAGCTTCTGGTATTGAATTGGAAGAATTGGTAGAGTTCAGTTAAATTTGTGTGTTTCCTGGCACGGACCTGACTTTTAAGCACAGTCTATATATTTTCCATAGGGTTGAAGTCAGGAATTTTTAATATTAGCTTGCTTTATCCATCCCACAACCAGTTTTGATGTGGGTTTAGGGTCATTGTCCGCTTGGATCACCCAACTGCATCCAAGTTCCAACTGCCTAGCTGATGGTTTGAGGTTATGCTGAAGAATTCTGAAGAGGTTTTTCATTATTCCATCCACTTTGTGCAAAGCACCATTTCCACCGGCAGCACAACAGCCCCAGAGAATGACACTACCACCACCATGCTTAACAGTTGATACAGCGTTCCTCTGGACCTCTGGTCATTGTGGATACACAACTCAATCTTTGTCTTATCTGACCTTAAAACTTTTCTTCCAAAAAACTTTTCTTTGTCCATGTGTTCAGCTGCAAACTTTAGTTGAGCTCGAAGGTGTTGATTTTGAAACAGGGGCTTCTTTCTTGGACAGCAGCCCCTCACTCCATGGCTATGTAAAACTGTAGACAGTGTTCCAGCAGCTTCCAGCTCATGGTAGGTTTATTCCTTGATGGTTCCTGTGTTGTGCCTGACCATCTAAACCAATTTCCTATCAGCTGAGGGTGACAATTTGGGATTTCTTCCAGCAAAGTAGCTTGGCAAAGTGGCTACACCTCCCAAAAACAATACTTACATATTATTGTTTGAACTGATGATCTTGGAATCTGCAATCGTCTATAAATGCCTCCAAGAGACGTTGTTCCTGAGTTGTGTGGATCTATGATGTTCTTTCTCAGATCTGCACTGAGCTCCTTGGATTTTCACATTGTACTGTGTTTTGACAGCTATCAGACAAACCCTTTTTATGTTGTGCGCAGAGAAGCTGCTAGTGAGTCATGATCACTAGCAGGAAGTTAGGAGGCCTTTGCAAATTAAAAGACATGGAACTTTCAGCAGCACTGAATTAATCATCTAAGTGGGTGTATGTACATTTTTGACCCTTTGTCCCTGTGTAGATTTCAGAAAATCCAAAATAAATTAAAATTTGTGCACCAAATTCTTGGGTCTTTTTTTTCTATTAAAGATGCATGTTGTACAATCATTCTGCCACAGAAAAAAGAACAGTTGAAAGAAATCATTAAAAGCCCAATATTGCCATGACATGTCTGTGTAAGTAAATTCATGCAATTTAATGCAAAACATGATCATGACTTGCGATAAATAATAGAGATAGCAACTAATTACTGACAATATGGTCGATTTGTCTGTTATCTGTTATTGCTGTTATCAGTTTAAAAAAAAAAGTAACCGAACTTCATGCTTCATGTTTGGTTTTACTACAACAAACATTGCATTCCACACATATTCAGTTCAATTATGAACTAAATTATCTTGTTTCACACCCCATTTTATTTTGTACCTACCTGTATTTCACCAAAAACCACTTCTGTTTGTTAGCAGTTCTTACTTACAATAATAATGATTACTTGCTCAACTCCCAGTGATTGTGTTTGACATATTTGCATAATGTTGGGTATTATACAGGCCAGACTTTAATGGATATATGATTGCTTTAAAATATCAATTAATGGATTGAGCTAGTTTAAGAGTGTAATTTTGCTTCAAGCATTGCACTTCCACTTGAGACAACTTTTAAAAAGGTTTATAATAATAATAATAATAATACATTTTATTTCTAATGCACTTTCCATTTAAAAACAATCTCAAAGTGTTACAGAAAAATGAGCAGCAAATAAAATCACCACAAATAAAATCAAGAGTAGGCCTTTTTAAACAAGTGAGTTTTCAGGCCACATTTAAAATTGTCCACAGTCTGTGGAGCCCTCAGATGGTCTGGGAGGGCATTCGTTTATGCTTAGAAACACTTTATTATAACAAACAATTATACAAAGATATCTTATGATGGATTCATCTTTAGTATCCAATTTATCATGGTTGGTGGATCTGGAGCCTAACACTCAAACACCGGTTACGAAGCAAGATGGGATGCCAATACATCACAGGTCACCATATACACATATTGATACACTCATTCACACCTGGGGGAATTTCGAGTTGCCAATTGACTTACTGGCATGTTTTTGTAAGGTGGGAGAAAACCAGAGAACCTGAGGGAAACCCACACATGCACAGGGAGAAAAAAGCCACAGACAGTAACTTCAGGATCAAAGCAGGTGCCATTGATCCGTGAGGAGGCAACACTGCCCCCAGCACCTCTTATGATAAATCTTAAGTTGCATTTAAGACAGTGACCTGCTTGTTGATGAAAAAAAGAAATGAACAAATGTGTTGCAGTCACTTTTGTACTGTATTCAAAATCAGCACAAATGGACGTTTTCATTTTTATATTTGCATTTGCATGCAAACAGAAACCCATTAAGCATGTGACAGAAGTAAAGTGCAGGTACCAGCACAGCAGCCTATCTATAGGCTAATTTTTATTATGTGACATCACTCCATCCTGTGTTTGAGGCCTCCCTTCACAATTTGTGAACATAAGTTTTATTTTCCATTGTTGCCATGGTTTCTGTAGTCATGAACACAGAGTCGCAGATGTGATTCATGAATCCTGCCTTCATATAACAACACCCTTCACCTATGAGAATTTGGGAGGGCTGCCTGGTTACTGGCTGTGCGAGCGAAATCCCATCAGGATTCATATACAGAAAAACAATGCCCTTAAAATCCTATTTTCCACCACACACTGTTGACAAGGTGGAAAGAACATTTCAGCATTTCTAATTTCAGCCAATTGTCAGCGGAAATATGTTACCAATATAGCAATAAATAACTGGTGCAATTTGTTTTCCTACACAGTTGCACTTAAAAATGGGGATACAAAATAAAGAAGATATTGTGGAAATGAATAACCGAATGCTACACAGTATCTGCAGTGTACATGTTGCATAATTCTTTTTATTTCATAAAAGTGTGATTAAGATTTTTGACGTTATGCTGTATTTTTAGATGACTATCTGACACTAACAGCTGTCGGTAAGTAACCTCTCGTGAAAACTGAGTAATACAAAGAACACCAAACTTCCTCGCCGCTTCACCTCTTATGCTGTCAAGAGATGCTTAATAATTTATTGAAATGCGCTGACCTCATGGAAAATACAAGTTGTCATGTTAACTACAAATACTTTTAAACAGACATATTTATGGCCTATCAAATATCAGTGTTAAATATATGCAAGATTTTGTACCCAGTGAATAAGTCTGCCCTGTGTTGGAAAAGAAAGCATGATAGTCTAATTTCAATAACCAGCAATTCAAGTATATTTTCACCTCATATCTGATTTTGATTGAAATTTTACATCATTCATAAACAAAAAGGCAAACTTACTGAGTATGGTGTTCTCCTTGCAGGATGCAAACAGGATGAAGTTGGTTGCTGTAGGAATACTCAGCCACTATGCAATGGTAGGAGGAAGTGTGTGTCAAACAATCGCCTTTCCCCTCCCACTATTCAGTAGCATCAGATGCTTGATCAGCTCCTTCTGTGGGTGTCAATTTCTGTACCATTATCAAATGGAGAATGACAGAATTTCCCAAAAAACTAAAACGAGAAATAGCAATGTGAATAACTAATAAATAATGAATAAAAGAAATATTTACAGTCTCTTGCACAAGTATTCATCCCCTTAATCTTTTCCATGTTTTCTAGTATTATAACCGGAGACTGAAATAGACTTACCTGGGATTATATATTATATGAATCTACACAAAACAGCTTATTATATTGAAGTGTGGGCAGTATTGTTGATCCCTTCACTGCTGTAAATTCCTAAATTATTCCTGGTGCTGCCAGAAGTCACATTATTAGCTGCATAAATTTGGCTTGGGCGCAATTAAAGTGTCACATAATCTCAGTACGAATACACCTGTTCCTGGAAGACTTCAGAGTTTGGTAGAGAACATACCTCAAAAACCTGAATCATAAAACTTATCAAAACAAGTCTCGTACAAGGTTTGGTAAACGTATCATCAGGTAAGAATGGCATTAGAAAAGCAGCAAATAGGTCAAGGGTAACTCTGAAGTAGCTAGAGAGATACACAGATCAGATAGAAGATGTTACCAGTGATCCTGACCCCTTTTGCCTCATCCATACTGATGTCCTACTGCTGATAATGGCCTCATATAGACAGCCTAAAGATAAACTTAGAAGATAAACCGTGAGGATGGCTTTGGACTGCAGTTAATACAAACAGTTTTGCTATGATGGCTTACGCCTACAATTACCATTATAACTTTAGGACCGCATTTGCCACAAACAGTTTTGTACACAAGTCTCAATCTGTGAACAGTTCAGGACTCCAACATAATAGTCTTCATGTTGAAACTATAATGAATTTCCTGGCTACACAATTGCACTTTTTGACCATACAGCACAAATTACAAAAGAGAAACTATTTACAATCACACTATCTGGTGTCACCCAGATGAGGATGGGTTCCCTTTAGAGTCTGGTTCCTCTCAAGGTTTCTTCCTCGTGTAATCTTAGGGAGATCTTCATTAGGGAGTCATTTACAAGAATTTATATATTTCTGTAAAGCTGCTTTGTGACAATATCCATTATTAAAAGCACTATACAAATAAAAATTGAATTGACTTGAAGATGTTCCTAAGACAACCATGGACACTGCCCAAACTGGGATTTATGGAAGAACTGCAAGCAGAAAGTCTCTATAGAGAATAGCGATATGAAATCCATTGAAAACACACAGCAGAACTTTGACCTGACCACAGACACACACACACCAACGCTCATTTAAATGGTTATATACACACTCTCTGACTCTATGCTGCTAATATTTTTTAATATTATCTCCTGCAAATATTGTGCATATCCTTGCAGCAAGTCTTTCTGAACCAGATTCTTGAACATGTACTGTATTTTGCACACTTCATTGGCAATGCCATCATACATTGCACAACTATATCTGCACTATAGCTTTTATGTGTGTACTGCACATTATGCGTAAATGTATTATAATATTTTATCTTTTATTTAATGTAAATACACTATGTGGCCAATGGTATGTGGACACTTCCATGTATCCATCACACCCATATGTGGGTCTTCCCTCAGATTGTTGCCATAAATTGTATAAAATGTCTTTATATGCATTAGTTTCCCTTCACTGGAACTAAAAGGTCCAAACCTGTTCCAGCATGACAGCGCCCCTGTGCACAAAGCAAGCTCCATGAAGAAATGCTTGCCAAGGTTGGTGGAAGAACTTCAGTGGCCTGCACAGATCCTTACCTCAACCCCATTGAACACAATTTGGGATGAACTGAAATGCTGACTGTACATTGGGCCTCCTTGCCCGACATAAGTGCCTGACCTCACAAATCTAGAATGGGATGTTCAAAAAGCATATGGGTGTACTTGTTCAGATGTCCACACACCTTTGGCCATATAGTGTTGCTCGACAAAGAACTGCATAGTAAATGTCACTGTACTTGTACAATGGCAATAAAGGTTTTTTTAATTATTTTTTATTATGGAGAGTTAACAAACATGTAGATAAATGTCCTCCAGTCTTACATGACCAAAACTGAACTATTTGGACTTGGGACAAAGCACTATATTTGGTGGAAACCCAACATCAGCCTGAGAACAGGATTCATGTTGTGGGGAATTTTGTTTATCAGCAAGGAATCGAAAATTGTCAGGGTTGAGGGCAAAATGGATGGAACCAAATCCATGGCAAGAAGAAAATCTGTACCAGTCTGCAAGATAATTGTTCACATCCCAACAGAACAATGATCCTAAGCATACTGCCAAAGTGGTGGTTTTGAGTGGTTCAAAACCAAGAACCTGAATGTGTTAGAAGGGCCAAGTCAAAGACAAGACCTCAACATGACTGAGAACCTGTGGCAGTGCTTGAAAATTGCTGTTCACCTAAGGTCTCTATAGAGTTTCCAGCAATTTAGCCAAGACAAATGGACAGATATGTTAGGATCCAGATGCAAAGCTGAGATATTTAACAGAAGATTGTAGTTATAATTCAAGCCAAAAGTGGTTCAACCATTAAAAAAATTGCACGCTGAAAAAAATCAAATGGTAAAATCCCCGTTACCTGCATTTCAGCTCCAGGTTGTAACATTACAAAATGTGGAACACTCCAAATGGGGTGAAAACTTATGCTAGGAACTGTAAAATCTGGGTTCCAAATATTTTGCATTCAGGTTTAATTACACAAGTACAATTAACCCCACGGATGTTTGTATGAACAGTAAGTGTCCATATAGGTCCCTCTGGGACTTATTAAAACTTAGAACATGACCCGATGATTCATCCTTGAGTGAGTTGAGTAAAGAACAAATTCATTTGTACAAATGAGAAAGATAGAAGATGACATTATGTTGCTATATTTCATCTACCATCTTTATTTTAATTATATAATAAAAATATTATTTTAATTATGTTTAAACAAAATGATGAGTGAAAGTGACATTGCCCTCCAGAATTATTGGCATTGTTCATAAAAATAATTATTTTATGCAATCATCACACATAATGATTAAACTTTTCCAATCAACCAATAGGAGAACTTTATTTAGTTTAATAATTCATTTTATTTAATACTTTTTTTTATTATTTATTCTAAAGAATACATTCTCATTAGAACTTCAAAATAATAGTATTTTCTCTCAAATATGAATGTGTCAAAATTATTAGCAAACAAACTGTCATTCTTGAAAAGAACTCTGTTTGCAGTAGCCTTTCTATTGTTTCCTTTAACCATGTCCTGTTACCCTGTGGTAAAAATATGAGGTTGTGCCCAAGACAAAATTCCATTGTCTTCTTTTACCATGTGAAAAACCCAAAGTATTTCAAACACAAAAGATGTTTGTTGACCTGGACAAATCAGGTAATGGATATAAAAATTCACAAGCCGTTAAACACCATTTAGAATGATTAAGACCATAATAAAAAGTTAAATCAGTTGGATTTAACCTGGCAAATTGAGTGGGCGTGGGAAAAGGAGCGGAAAGATCATAGTTTTAGAATTGCAGTTTATTTGATTCTTGTGGTTGTCGAGTTTCAAAAGCAGTTAAACTCTACTTTCGGAACAAGCCTTTAGAAACATTGCAAGAAATAAGGTCTTCCTGTGAGCATCTCACAAAAATGTTGCACCTGGACAACTGGATCATTAATACTTCGTGGTTCCGAGGCACTTGTGAAGATTTAAGGCATTATGAATTCGGCTAAGTAATAGGGTATTTTAGGGCGGCACAGTGGTGCGGTGGTTAGCACTGTCGCCTCACAGCAAGAAGGTCCTGGGTTCGATCCCCGGGTTACCCAGGGTGCCTTT
>JAQQZU010024966.1:0-10254 GCA_030068025.1 Parauchenoglanis punctatus | reverse complement strand
ATACACAAGCAAGGCTTTGGGGAACACGGGAGGCTAGTAGCATAAACGGAAACGGAGTTCATGAACCAGCAAGGAGCTGTGGGAAGCTTCCGTGTTTATATCCCGTGACCCGGGAGCGAAGCCTTAACACCGGAAGTAGTTGCTGGTGCGTCTGTAGTAGCTGTGGTAACGGACGGAGCTGTAGCTCGTATTGTAGTGATGATGGCAGGAAGCGTGACAATAGGTTTTTTCTTACATCCAAGGTTGTTTACAATTACATCACAGGATAAAAATACAGAGCTGGGTATCAAAGGTTGTTTACAATTACATCACAGGAAAAAAAGAGCTGTCAGGATGGGACTCTAGTGGCGTAGCTGCTCATAGTACCTGGTCCTCAGAGAGTGAAGAAATCCCCATTGTTGCAGTCAGTCATTTTGCATATGGTAAGTAACAGAAGATGTTAAATATGAGGTGCCATTTAGATCACTAGTCAACATGTCTCTCTCACATTAATATAGCAAGAATACACAATATCACTGATGCAAAGCATGGTAGTATATACATGACCCAAACCATCCCTGTATACCATTGGGTTGCATTTCGTGGTACAGCCTCTATATTCCTGTTGTCAAAGTCTTCTTCAAATTGTTGATTGTGATACCTTCACCCTGTGGAGCTTGTTGATGTAACTGACTGTTGTTTTTGGGTTTTTCTTTACAGCTTCCATAATGTTTCTGCCACCAACTGCTATTGTTTTTCACTGGCTGATCTGTGCGAAATCTGGTTATTAGTACACCAGTGTTTGTGTTTTGTTAAATTTTCCCTCTTTTCCCAGCTTCAAAATGGCTTGCTTTTCTTCCATATGTAGCTCTCTGGTCTTCATGGTGATTTATCCCTTTAAACAACAAAAGCAGTCTTCACAGTTGACATCCAGGGCTCAAACAAAGACTAGACATTCAGAGGTATTAATTGTTTAAACAATGAATCTAACACAGCACACCTGGGCAATAGGAAACACCTTCTAGTCACATATTTCAATATTTACTATTTGATCACTTGAATAAAGGGTGGGTTAAAAAAGGTGCCAAATTTTAAGTTGTCTAACACAACTAGATGTGACTATCTATAAATATCAGGAGATGAAAACTGAAATCTTTTTTAATAATTTAATCTTAATTAATCCTTTAATCTTAAATCCAAACCCAATTGTCTTCAATGTATAGCAAAAAATAAATAAATAAATAAAATCCAAAAGAAAAATTCCTTCCCATTCCACACGTGACAGAATTCTTCGTCCTAACCAGGACCCAGCAGGATTATGGAAGGATGGCCATATGCATATGATGCCCTTGTTTTTTCTACAACGTTTCCGGCACCTTATGATGGACTGGAATATCCCCTGAAGCTTCCTGCTCCAGTGCCAGCTGTTTTTTGAGAGCCTGTCAGAGCCCAAACCAGCTGAGGACATTTGGGTGCGGTGTATGGTTCGCTGGTTCACATGGCCAGCTCTCCGGTGAGATAAATATCTCACCACCACTGAGTAACCATGCATGCTGAACCATGTTAACTTCGGTGCCATGCCTGAGCTCCTACTGCAGGCTGAAAAGGCAGTATGTGATTCAGAGCACCTGCGGCAGGCGGAGAATTGCTCCAGAGCCCCCTCCAGAAGGAAGAAATGATAAAAAAAATGCCCCTAGAGTGCACTTTTGGTTTTGAGGATGATGTCATCTCTTCTCCACCAGGCTTCGAGGATGATGTTGTTGCTTCTCTGCCAGACTTCAAGGATGATGTCATCACCAAGCCCATGCCAGAGTCCAAACCCATGCCAAAGTCACAGTTTCAGGGCCTGAGCCCACTCCAGGCATTGTCATCTGTCCAAGCTACAGAGCTTGTTCCTGTCCAAGCTACAGAACCTGTTCCTGTCCAAGCTGCGGAGCCTGTTCCTGTCCAATCCACAAGAACAGTCCAAGCTACAGAGATTGTTCCTGTCCAAGCTACAGAGCCCACTCTTTTTCCTGCTTCGGTTGCAGTTGCAGTCATGGAGCCCGCTCCAGTTCCTGTTCCTGTCACAGTCATGTAGCCAGCTCATGTTCCTGTTCCAGTCGTAGTCATGGAGCCCACTCCTGTTACTGTTCCAGTTGCATTCACAGGGCCAGCTCATGTTCCTGTTCCAGTAGCAGTCATGGGGCCAGCTCCTGTTCCTGTTCCAGTCACAGTCGCAGTCACATAGCCCGCTCCTGTTCCTGTCACAGTCATGGAGCCAGCTCATGTTCCTGTTCCAGTCACAGTCATGGGGCCCGCTCCTGTTCCTGTTCCAGTCTCCATTGCAGTCATGGAGCCCATTCCTGTTCCTGTTCCAGACACAGTCGCAGTCACTGAACCCACACTTTTTCCAGTCGCAGTCACTGAGCCCGCTCCTGTTCCAGTCACAGTTGCAGTCACTGAGCCTGGTCCTGTTACAGTTGCAGTTGAAGTCACGGAGCTCACTCCTGTTCCAGTCTCCTCAATCAAGCTTGTTTTTGCTCAATTCTCAGGATCTGTTCCAGTTTCAGTTCCTGCTTTCCTGCCTGAGTTCCTGTCTTACTTCCTGTTTGAGTTCTTTCCATGCCCTCATCTAGGCAAAAGTTTGGCGTGGTGGTGTCTAGTGCTACGCCTGAGCCTACAGGCCCAGGCCCCCGACGGAACAACCTTATTCCTGAGTTTGCACTTGAGTTCAGAACACTCACCAGCAGCAGTGGATGGAACAGACCTGCTCTGAAAGTTGCCTATCCACAAGGCTTGAACCCTGACACCCTCAATAAGCTCACATGTTGTGACAATCAGGTGTCTCTGGATTCCCTCACTGACTGTTCCGTTCATCTGAACCATCTCCTGAGTGACTGAAGAGGTGCCAAAACTGAGTGGAGGCCTGTCACTGAATCAGGCATAGCAGAACTGATGCACATTGGCCAAACCAAATTATCACTGTGGAAAGCCCGATGAGCGAAAAGGAGAGTCTATGTTTCTACTGTGGGAATTCTAAGCACCAAGTGGCACTATGCCCCTCATGTCCCTTGTCCAGGACTACACAAAGGCCAACTGGGTGGTCATCCCCTCTACTCACTCTCATATCTATTTTTCTAAATTTTTATCTCCTCAAGCATTCTCCATCCATGTATATATGTATACTTTTTACATGCAATTGTAAATATTACAATATATTTCCCATATTCATGCCTGGAAGAATCCTGTAATATGATTTCAGACACCCCTAAAGTGAACCATAACATTTCTTAACCTTGACATTAGTGTCTTTCATCCTCATTAAAGTCTATGTTCCTGTGCATCACATATGCAATGGCGACACCTGTAGGTTAATGTATGTAGCTATTTAGTTTGTTTATACTTTACTTTCCTACCTTTAGAGTGTCTAAATTATGTTGTGTCAAGTGTCTACAGATGAACACTAACGTTAGCCATTTTATAACTTTTGTCTTGGCATTATCAATATAAAATATCATATATTATCTAATGTTATCTAACACTGGTGCAAAGTCATAAGCAGTGACACAATGGAGGATTAGTTCTTGTACGTAGAGATACATTTTGAGTCTAAATCAGTATAAAGTTTATTATTTCATTTTAATAGCTGTGTATAGCTGTTTAATAACTTTTGTGTAGTTGTGTTAGTTTAGTTAGTCTATTGCCTTTTTTATATTAGCTTTTTTATAATAGCTTTTATTCTGGAATTCTTTTCTTTTATTCTTTTATTCTTTATTTCAGGAAGTTTTACCCGGTTATGTTATTGAACAATATTAAAATCCATGTGTGCTGAAAGCTGTAAAGCTAAATGTATTAGTTCAAATTATGATTAATAAAACAAATTATAACTCAGCTTAAATTTCATTGACAGAGTCAACACAGGCAAGAGGAGAGGAAAAGAGTTATCTGGCACTTTTTGTCATTGAAAAAGAGTAAGCTGACACTTGTAAGAATTAGGACTTAAAGATGATAATGCAGCCTGTATTTACTGTGGTTGTCATGCAGGCTTAATACTGAGCAGGATAATATAAGTGATGGTGAGGTTTACATTTATGTGCTTTTTTTATTAAGGAAGCAGGTGGAGGTCAGACTGACAGCAGGAAGGAACAGATCAGGAGGACAGTAAGCAGTTAGAAAGCAGACTGTACTTAAAGATGTATGAAATCAGATCAGATATTAGGTAAATAGTTCACTGAAACACATGCCTGTGCTGTACTGCGCTGTGCCACCTGGTCTGAGGGCACATACATCACTCATCACATGGGCAAATGTGTCCCAAGGTACCATGCATTCACACAATCCACCAGCTGCTATAAGTCACATACTGGTTGCCTGGGATTATAACTGACATCCACAAGTATATTTGCTAATGTTCTTCATGCACCCAAACCAAAGTTCTGTGTACCCTTTGGCTGGTAAGCTGGTACCACTGCCAACAGAACACCCATGGTCCCACCTGGCCCTCAACTTCATCAAAGACCGTTCCATTTCCTATGGGAATACAGTCATTCTGGTGATTATTGATAGATCATTATATTGACTGGTCACTATATTTTCCATGTATCTGCAATTGGTTCCACTACCCAGTCTACACACTCCATTTGAAACTACTGAACAACTCTTCAGTCATGTTTTCAGATACTTTGGTATTTCAGAGTAATTCCAGAGTAAGTCTTGTAAGTGAAAGAGAGGTCCAGTTCACATAACTGAGTAACCCCTTAAATAACATAATTAAACATATAAAAAATAAAAAATAACTTAATGAGTCTGGAGGAGTTTAATGGGGAAGCTAGAAGTGGCCATCAGTATCATGTCAGGTTATCATCCTCAAGCCAATAGTCAGGTGAAACAGCAAATCAATAAATCAGTAAGTTCTTGAGAACATACTGTGCTAATAACCAGGGGGACTGGCAACCCTTCTTCCCTTGGGATGATTACACCCATAATTCCCTAAAACACACTGCCAAACAGATAATCCCCTTTCAGTGTGCCCTCTACTACCAACCACCTTTATTCCCTTTGAACCCCAGCATCACAAATTCCCCCACTGTGGATAAATGTCATGTCTATGCCAGAATCCATCTATCCTACAAACATGGATGCCATGGACTAATACCGCCTTTAAGGTGAAGTTGCAACTTCACCATTTTGCCACCATTTTGCCCCCTCAATTTAAAATTTTATTTCATCAACTTGGCATAGTCCTTTCTGAAACTACAAGTTTCTTTCCTGTTTATGAAGTGAATATTGATATGGATTAAATCAATATGAACACACACACTGTTAACAGTGTGAAGTACCCTTCTTTATACATACTTAAGCCATCCTCATCTGGGTGACACTGGAAAGTACAATTAAATATAATGCCCTTCTATAATTTTGCTCTCTATAGAAAAAAAAATTATTGTGTTATCAGGAAATGCATTATAGTTTTAAATCCTAAATCCTAAATCCTAAAACCTGATCCACATCAGGATCTTGAGATCTACCTGCACATTCCCCCCCAGCGTTAAAAATCTTGTATGTAGCACTTGGTCCTGGAGAAACGCTGTCTCATCTCACTGTATATTGTATTACATGTATATGGTTGAAATGACAATAAGAGCCACTTGACGTGACTTGACTTGACTTGAAAATGAATTCTATTCTGTTTACTGATGGAGACATGAGTACAGAAATGTCCATGGTAATAGCGGTCCTAAATCTGTCATGGGAAATGTAGTCCTAAGCCATTCTTAGCAAAATGATCCATACCAATTGCAATCCAAAGCCATCTTCATGGTTTCTAATTGTATCTTTAGGGTGTCCTCAGCAACATCAAGTGGTTTCCAAGTGATGAGAACTCTAAACAGAAGGTTCTAAGGCATCAGGTTGGATCAGGCAGGTCCAGAGAGCAGAAGGGGTCAGAATAGCTTGACAGAGAGATTTTTAAATAATTTCAGGCAATCTGCTAAATATTCTTCCAAATGTGAATAAAGCCCCACCTCACATTGCCTGTTACTCATGCATCAGGAGAGTACTCCTTCTCTGAACTGACTTTAATTAAAAAAAAAAATTAAATATTTTATTTAAATATTATATTAGCAGGGGACCACCTAAGGGGTATATAATATCCAGTAGGATATTATTATTATTATTATTAGTGTGGTTATTAATGTGATGATGTAAAACTAAATACCTTGATAAATCTCACTGTGATTAGCTAATTTGAATAATAACAGAATGCTAACTATAAAATCTCTGGGAAATGTCAAAAAATATTTTTTCATTGTGCAATGGAAAACAACAAGGAGGTTTAAAGCAAACAAACCAGAAGGGTAAAACCAAAATACAATATCATCAGTCTGCATCATAGCTTAAAATAATTGAGTAATAAAAAGGTTTTCAGTACCACTGTAGCAGAAAACACAAACCCAGGTATTTTGTACAATTTAAAATTGTTCAAGCATTCTAGCATCAGGAAGCAAATTCCATGTTTGTCATTGGAGATTCTAAACAATAAGGGTGATGTTCTGATGTCAAGAAGGCGCGTTCTAGTTCCTGCAGCAGATGGAGAGCAACTGGAGCGCCTGGCTCAGAAAACTGAGACCACCTTGCTAATGTCATGTGACATGGTGACATTCTCCAGCACCCAGAAAAAGTCAGACAAAATTTCTAACCAGCATTCATTGTTTGAAGTCCAGCATGCATTGCATTTCGTTAGCACTGTGTATCATCAGATTAAGTTATACACTTATACACTTAAGACACATATGACTTTGTGACTCATGTGGTGGTTTTTTTGTAGCAAGCATCAAATTTGAAATGAGCTCATTTTGTGCATAAAATTGTAAAATCTCTCAGTTTAAACATTTATATTATGTTCTGTTGTGAATAAAATATTGGCTCATGTGATTTGAGAGTCTTTTAGTTTTCATTTTATTCAAATTTAAAGAATGTCCCAACTTTTCTGGAATTCGGGCTGTAGCTCCATAACATCTGATAATGTACCTTCAGCATTCAAAAGAGCCAAGCAAAACCACTCTGGATCCCTCAGACATCAGCAACTGCGACCAGTATCACTTCTCTCTTTTCTTTCTAAAAGCCTTGAACGCATTGTCTGCAATCAACTGTCTCTCTTTCTTTTGGAGAACAACCTATAGGATCCTAATCAGTCTGGTTTCAAAGCAGCACATTCCACAGAGAATGCCCTTTTGGCTGTCACTGAAGATACATACTGCTAGACAGATAGGAGTCTTGGTATTTGGGGCTCAGCATAGCAATGGCTCGCTTCCTACCAAAAAGGCCAGTCAAATCAGGTGACATGGAAGGGACCCACATCTACTTCATGCAGACTATCCACTGCTGTCCCTCAGGGCTCGGTACTTGGTCCTCTTCTGTTTTCCATTTATACTAGATCTCTTGGTGAGGTAATATCCTTACATGGGTTCTCATACCACTATGCTGCTCTGCAGATGACAATCAACTAATCCTCTCTTTTCCTCCCTCAGAAACTAATGCTTCTGCCCGGATTTCTGCATGTCTGGAAAACTGAACTGCTATTCATCCCCACATCAGGATCTTGAGATCTACCTGGACAACTCTTTGATCTCTCCTTCGGTCACTGCACGTAAGCTTGGGGTAACTATGGACAATCACCTAAATTTTTCCTCTCTAGTCAGTCCCGCCCCGCTCATTACCTCCATGTGGTGTGTGGTGAGGAATCCCCGTCCTCTTCTGGGATTTCCCGGCAGGGAGGAGCGCTTGCTGGTCCTAGACGGCGGGACTGTGTAGCCACAGATGTCACAATATACACATAAATATCTATACATATCTAAATTCATACCAAATATATCAAAACATAATTAAAGAGAGGTACATATGCATATACTAGTAATATATTAACATAATATATAAAATATGTCTAATTTATTCATACATTTTGCCAAATTATTTTGTTTATTTAGATGAGCAGTGTGATATCAGACAATTTACTACTGTACAATGTACACGTTGTAACCTCCATTTTCTCCATTATGTATGAGCTTGGCATATCATCTACAGTCCCCTTCAATAGTCTTAGAACAGTGGCACAATTTTTGGAATTTTGCCTCTGTACACCAACACAATGGATTTGAAAAGAAGTCATCAAGATATGATTAAAGTGTAAACTTTCGGCATGAATTCAAGATGTTTAACAAAAATATTGCATTAACCGTTTAGGAATTACAGCTATTTTTTTTACACAGTCCCTCCATTTTCACAGGCTCAAAAGTAACTGAACAAAGCATCATTTTAATACATGGATGCAAATCAATCACTGCCTAAAATCTGGGGCTCATGGACATCATCAAATGCTGAGTTTCATCCCCGGAGATGATGACAAAATTCGGAAAATTGTGTCACTGTTCCAATACTTTTGGAGGGGAGAGCCATTAACTGCTTGGGAGTTCTTGTACTCTCACCCTGTCATCTATGTTATGTTTTCCGTCCTGTCATAGAAAGTTTTCTGTTTCTGTTTGAGCCTACTCAATCCCAGTTACAGTTGTTGCATTGTTGTCTCTGAGCTATGCCACCTACCAGTATCAGGAGAAATAGTCAGTTTTTATTAGAAAGTCCTTTCCTTTTAATGTGAACAAATTCATTCCCAGTATCTGCCATGGTCTCTGAGGTGTTTCGTGTCAGATAAGAATTTCTTTTAGATGTAAGCTTCTAAATGTTTGATATATGTTGCACCTTGACACCACTGCTTCTAGGTTCCTTGACATCCTAGGCCAGAACAGGAGCTCCCTTGCTCTCATTTTGCATTTCTCAATCCCAAAGTGGCTTACATGTATAACGTTCAGCATCACTTTCCTCAGAGATTGTGACATGATTTCTTTTTTGCTTTTCATCTTGATCTTTTTTCACATATTTCTTCTTGATCATTCCGGTACTCCCTTGCTAGTGTGGGAACATCTTTTCTATTCTTTGGCCAGCCTTGTTTTGTAACTCTCTTCAGTGTTATCAAGGTGTTATCTTTTCTTGTCTCCCTGTATATCTGCTCCATTTTATCTTCAGTCACAGGGAAATGCTTTGTAATGAAATGAACATGTGCCTTCAACATTCCACTGGTAAGGTTGCAGTTTCAGTAGTTTCTGCATCCTGTCATTACCACTCCATTGGGCTTTTTGAAGATTGACACCATCAGTTTGTAATCTGCTTACCATATATATATTAATGGAACCTTTGGCATCCAAATGCAATACTAAGCATTTTTCGATTTGGGAATAGTTGATTTGTGCTTTGGTTAATGCTTACGATGCATATGCAACTGTTATTCCATTCTGCAACAGACCTGAAGAAGTGTCATGAACTTGGAAAGATATGTTACCATTCCAAGAAATCTCTCAAGACTCAGTCAGCACTTTGGGTTGCCATTTCCATGATGGTTTGTAGCTTGCTGGGATCAGGTCTAATACCTAATCCATGACATAGAATGTGACCTTAGTTTAAACCTCTCATATGCCAATTCTGCTTGTCTCTTTGCTTTTTTGCAGTTGCTGCCTATCTTTCCATACACTAGACATCTTTGTCATTTGTTTCTTTCTTAGCAGAATTGGCAGTCAATCACATTATTTCCTTCATAGTTGATGTTGCTTGTTTGTCCTCGTCTTGGTTTATTTTCTCCCCTCTCTCCTTGCCGCAGTAATTATCTCCCTGCCTTTCCTTGCAAGTGCAGTTTGTGCACCCTGTGTGACAGCATCCACACCATTGCTGTACCATTGCTTTCCTCTGTGCTATTATCTGCATTAGTGAAGCTAAGCATAAGTTTCAAACTTCACCACTATAGATAGGTATGGTATTCATAGGTATGTTAATACACTTTATTCTAGTGTTAACCTTTCTTCACTCAACAATCTCCAATTAGTCTTATTGTCCCTTATACCCTCAGCAATACGATCTTCTATAATCCGATATACCAAATGCTTGTACAGACAAACATAACAGGAACCGCCGATTTGTGACTCACTGACTCCAAATCAATGCCAAATTGTACTACTATACAGGACACATCAGACACATCTCGTTTTATTGGGTTTTAGAGTGTTTTATATTTTATATTAATTTTATAGTATTTGTAAATGGAAAAATTAGCATTGTTTTCAGATTTTTCATGTAAGGTGACCCATGACTGACTCCAAATCAACTCTGGCACTACTATACAGGACTCATCAGACAAACATCTTTTTTATTAGGTTTTAGAGTTGTTAGAGTTGTTTCTATTTTATATTA
>JAQQZU010024965.1:0-10254 GCA_030068025.1 Parauchenoglanis punctatus | reverse complement strand
ATCCAGAGCCTTTAGGAACTCAGGGCGTATCTCATCCACCCCCAGGGCCCTGCCACCGAGGAGTTTTTTGACCACCTCGGTGATGGTCCCAAGTCGAGGTCAGCAGCACACCATCCCCACCATATACTGTCTTGACACTGCACTGCTTCCCCCTCCTGAGATGCCTGATAGTGCCAGAATCTCCTCGAAGCCATCTGAAAGTCATTCTCCATGGCCTCCCCAAACTCCTCCCCACGCCCGAGTTTTTGCCTAAGCAACCACCAAAGCCACATTCCAATTGGCCTGCTGGTACCTGTTAGCTGCCTCCAAAGTCACACAGGACAAAAGAGTCCTGTAGGACTCGTTCTTCAGCTTGACGGCATCCCTCACCGCCGGTGTCCACCAACGGGTTTGAGGATTGCCGCCATGACAGGCACCGACCACCTTACGACCACAGCTCCAGATACCCGCCTCAACAATAGAGACACGGAACATGGCCTGTTTGGACTCAATGTCCCCACCTCCCTCGGGACGTGGTCGAAGTTCTGCCGGAGGTGGGAGTTAAAGCTACTTCTGACAGGGGACTCTGCCAGATGTTCCCAGTGGACCCTCACAACACGTTTGGGCCTACCAGGCCTAACCAGCATCCTCCCCCACCATTGAAGCTTACTCACCACCAGGTGGTGATCCGTTGACAGCTCCGCCCCTCTCTTCAACCGAGTGTCCAAGACATAAGGCCGCAATTCCGATGACATGACCACAAAGTCGATCATCGAACTGAGGCCGCGGGTGTCCTGGTGCCAAGTGATCATATGAACACCCTTATGCTTGAACATGGTGTTCGTTATGGACAATCCGTGACGAGGACAAAAGTCCAATAACAAAACACCACTCGGGTTCAGATTGGGGGGGCCATTCCTCCCAAGCATGCCCTTCCAGGTCTCACTGTCATTGCCCACATGAGCATTGAAGGAGGGAGTCCCCAGAAGGTATGCCCTCTAGCACCCTCTACAGGGACTCCAAAAAGGGTGGGTACTCCAAACTGCTGTTTGGCGCATATGCACAAACAACAGTTAGGCCCCGTCCCCCCACCCAAAGTCGGAGGGAGGCTACCCTCTCGTCCACCGGGGTAAACCCCAATGTACAGGCTCAAAGTCGGGGGGCAATAAGTATGCCCACACCCACTTGGAGCCTCTCACCGGGGGCAACTCCAGAGTGGTAGAGAATCCAGCCCCTTGGTTCCAGAGTCCAAGCTGTGCATCAAGGTGAGCCCAATTATATCTAGCTGGAACCTCTCAACCTTGTGCACTAGCTCAGGCCCCTTCCCCTTTAGAGAGGTGACATTCCACGTCCCAAGATCCATCTTCTGTAACTGAGGATCGGACCACCAATGTCCCTGCCTTCGGCCACTACTCAACTCACACTGCACCCGACCTCCTTGTCCACTCCCATAGGTGGTGAGCCCATGGGAAGGGGGACCCACGTTGCCTCTTGGGGCTATGTCTTCGGGCTATTACGTTTCCCAATTAAATATTCAATTTGGTTCTAAGCCCCCTTTTACACTTGGTATTAAAATGCATCTTGGGAGATATGATCACAACTGGATAGCGCTAAATACAAGTTTAAACGACCTCCAAGACGCATTCAAGATGCATTTGCTCAAACCACTTGCCGAGGTTGTTTGGGATGCATTTAATCACATACCTTCTGTAGTGTAAACACTGATGTGTCCCGATGCGTCCACAACACGAACGTGACAGGAAAATACATCATTGATACTGGACGCAGTGGTTGTTTTTGTAACAGCGTGACACGCTTGAAAAATATGGAGAGAATCACCTATGCACATGGTTGGAGTGCAAGAAAATAATAAAGGTATGTTGCAGATTTTACATTTTAATATAATTTTGTGTGGGGACCTTTGACCTTCTAGCGGAAGTGATGTAGGCAGTAACGAAAGTTGAACAAATGTGTTTAGCTGGACACCTTGGAGACGAATGATAAACACAGGTGTAGATGGCGATGTGTCTTGGCAGTCTATTTGTGAACTGAAGGCTCAAGACACATTTTAAAGCCATGCGTCAACAGGACCTTAAGTTAAGAATGTAAAAGTTTGGATGATGGAAACCCCATGGAAGATTTTTGTACCCTTGGCATCTCAAATGATTTTGCGCTTGACTTTTTAACCCAGGCTAGAAATGCAGAATATTTTTTACATAGTCCCTTCATTTTCACAGGCTCAAAAGTAATTCGACAAACTAGCATAATTATACATATAAACATTATCTTTAATGCTTGGGGACAAATCCTTTGCAGTCAGTGATTGCCTGAAGTCTGAAACCCATGGACATCTCCAAATGCCGAGTTTCCTCCCTTGAGATGTTTTTCCAGCAGTAGCGTCTCTGGCACAGAAAAGCTAGTGGGGCACAATACACTCTCTGTGAGCAGCATCCGACTGATCAGTGAAACTACATACAAACCTATTTGCTCAATGAATCCAAACACAAACACATCTCATCAGTGAAATCACAAATGCACACATTAATGTAACACAGTGCAGGGGTTAGTGGAAGTGGAGACAGGGATATGAGAGACAGCAATAGCGGCATTTGATCTCAAACATATGATATATCACCTTGTTATACACTATCGTATTACAAATCCAAAATTATCAAGCAGTATATTATTATTGTGGTCTGTAACTTTATTAACACATCCAAAGCAACATTTCAGAACAGTGAAACCAGTAGCTTTCTAGGCCTTAAACTACAACCAAAATAACATGCCTCATACACTGAAAAAAAATTAATCAATGTATTTGAATTAAGAGCTGAATTTTCGCTCAAGTACAAATGTGTAAGTTCAACAAAAATAGGTAAATCATGGCAAGTTTAAGTTAAACTGATTAAATAAAATAAGTACAATCTACAAACTTTATTGTAGTGACATGGACATTACATGAATGTAAAAGCTACATAAGGCCCTAATTACTTTTTAGACTGTAATAATGCAAAATAGACTCACTGGTGATGTTCACTTCTTGAAAAAAAAGATGCACAATGATCTTTCATTCATTCAGTTTAACCTTTATTAAATTATCGACTTGATTCATTATATTGCCTTGCTATAGGTAGTGGCTTGCATACTGTAACTGTGATGAGTAACAATGGCTATCTGCGTAGCAATACCAATAACATAAACAGCCTTTACTAAATGTCTTGACATATCATCATTCTTTTTTTTGTTGTATTCTATTTTATTTTATTATTGGCTGCTCTCAGCATGGGGCCTGCAACAGCCTTCAGTTGCGGCCTGTTTGTGGGTCTTTCTGCCTTCAGTTTTGTCTTTAGTAAGGAAAAAGTATGCTCAGTTGGGTTGACTGATTCAGCCATTTAAGAACATTTCATTTCTTTGCTCTTGGATTGCTTCCAAGATATGTCTTGGATCATTATCCATCTGTACAGTGAAGCATTGTCCTATAAGTTTTGCAACATTTGACTGAATCTGAGCAGAAAGTATTGTTCTATATATTTCAGAACTCATTCTGCTACTTCTATCAGCAGTCACATCATCAATAAACACCAGTGACCCAGTTCTATTGGCAGCAACTAATTTTCATATTCATCATGTTTTACAGATGATACGGTATGCTTTGGATCATGAGCCCAGGCTTTCCTTCCCCATACTCTTATCATTCTGTACAAATTAACCTTGGTTTAATTTGTTTTAAAAATCTTGTTGCAGAACTGGGCAGGATTTCTACCAAAGTTTAATCTGGCATTTCTGTTCTTGAGTGTTACCACTGGTTTGCGTGTTGACATAAACCCTCTGTATTTACTTTCATGAAGGCATTTCTTGATTGTAGACTTCACAATGATGAGGCCTAGTTCCTCAACAGTATTCTTGAATTGGCTAGATGTTGTGAAAGAGTCTTTCTTCACCAAGGAATGAACTTTAAGATCATCCATCTTCCGTGGTTTTCCATGCCTTTCGGTGGTGCTGAGCTGACCAGTTCAGTCCTTCTTTGTAAGAATGTACCAAATTGTTGATGTGGCCACTTCTTGAGTTTCTGCTATCTCTCAGATAGGCCTGTTTTGTTTTTTCAGCATAATAATGGCCTCCATCACTCGCATCAACACCTCTTGGGACTACATATTGAGGGTTCCCATGAGCAGCTGCCAAATGCAAATTCAACATTTGGAATCAACTTCAGACCTTTTATTTCCTCAATTTCTCATGAAATAACAAGGAAACAGGCCATAAATGGCCATAAAAGTGCTTATAAGTCAATTGTCCAATTATTTTGGAGCCTGTGAAAATGGAAGAACTATGAAAAAATGTCTACAATTCCTAAGCAATTAATGCAATGTTTTTGTTTAAAGCCTTAAATTAAAGCTCAAAGTCTACACTTCAGTCACATGTTGATGACTTTATTTCCAATCCATTGTGGTGGTATACAGAGGCAAAATTTTGAAAAATTGTATCACTGTTGAAATATTTATGGATCTGCCTGTATGTATGTAAGCACGTATGCTTTATATTAATTTTTTTTACAATATATTTTTTTTAATATTTATTCAAATAAATTTGAAGAGCTGTCAGTAGCTACACAGTGGGGTTAAGGGCAAAATTTTTCCTTCTCCTCTGGTCAACTCCTGCACCAGGCCAAGGGGGCCAAGATCTCACCCTGTATCTTCAGTCAGGACATCATCTCATTAAAAGTGGACCCATATCACAAGGCTGACTATAGAGTTTTTATACAATTCTAAGGAGGGCCCCTCCTGCTTCATTTACAGTTTTCGATGTCTTGGCATTTCCTAATTAGTATATTTAGTATAGTATATATAGTATATTAGTATATTTCCATTGTTTTTGCTGAGCTGTATTCCTTACTTTCACCTAATAAGGAAATTATTGCTCCTTACTTTGGCGGCCCTTGTACCCTTTCTTACCTAATACATATACTGAGCTGTCCTTTATGCTTTACTTCCTCTTTCCAGTGTGCATATTTTAAGTTGCCAAAGTTATGTCTGGGTAGAGTCTGTACTTAGACCCTCATGTCTGATTTCTAACTTCCTGTTTTACCTGCTCTTTGTAACTTAACCTATGGCGTTTACCTCTTGGCCTTTAACTCAACTTCACTTTTTTGTCCTTTGACCATCAGCAACTTCCCCTTTTCTCCGGCTCAATTATGACTCCTCACTTGAGTGTATGCCTAAATATCATATGTGTTCAGCTGTAATAATTTTATCCCATGTTTGACTTTTTAATACACCACAGACAACAACAAGAAGAAACCTTGAGAAGAACCAGACTCAATAGCAAACCCATTCTCATTTGGGTGACACTGGATAGTGCAGTATGGATTCTTTTGATAACCACATCTTCACTACATGAGCACAATCATCCTCCATCCCCTATATATTTCTTTAAATGATTAATCCCTCAATTTGGTTGGTTAAGTCAAAGCACCAGATGAAGAAGTTCTTAGCTTCAGGTTATGTGATACGTTAGTTATGAAGGATTTTGGGAAATGCTCATTAATTAAAGTAAATTCTTACAACCAAGATTACAAAGTAGTTAAACATGCAAACATTTTGAGTTTGGCCCAGTATTTGGAAGGTTAAAATAAATTTCAATATTATCTGTAACTGTTTTCCTAACAAATGATTTCTTCACCATTTCTTTCAATTTACAGTAATTTCTGCCCCCAGAAGCACTTCTAAAGTTCCCTGTGTATGAGTGGCAACTGTGCATGCATTGTGCAGCATGTGAGGAGAAAAGAGTGGGAGATTTCAAAGCCCTTAAAGGGGAGGGGTTTTGACTGAAAGCTTGTTGAAATGTAACAGAAAAGAAAAATCATGTTGCACAGTTCTGTCAGTTTGGTGTACTACAGCCATGTTCTTCAGCATCTCTCTTCTTGTACTTTCCGTCCTCCCTTTGTGTGGTAATGTATTCTGTGTTAGATATGTTAAACCTATATATTCAATTTAAAAACTAAATGATACTTCTTCATGGTTTAAAACTGTGGTTAATATATTACTATGTTCTCAACATTATATGTTGTAATGTTATAATTATAGCTGTACAATAACAATATTGTTTGTTTTCTCAGAGGCAATGGAGAGTGGTATTATTGGAGGAAATGAAGCGAAACCACACTCCAGACCCTACATGGCATCTGTTCAGATTAATAATAAACACATGTGTGGTGGTTTGCTCATCAGAAAAGATTATGTGCTGACTACAGCCCACTGTGTAGAGTATGTTTCATGTGTTTTTGTACAAGTATAAAGACTATGCTAACATTTTCAGTGTTCAGTCACATAATATTCAAAGGAAATATAGTACAATTTGTTGTGCATTATCTGTGACACTAGCAACTTTGATGACTATGATGAGCTGGAAGTGGTATTGGGAGCTCATAACATCCATCAAAAAGAGCCCCAGCAGCAGAGAATCCAAGTGAAGAAATACATCAGGCATCCCTGTTACAAGGAGAACGAACGCTCCAGTGATATCATGCTACTGAAGGTATTACTGTCTACTTTCACAACTTTTGCTTCTAGTCATTTAATGTAAATGTGTGTTCTGTTCTCTTACCTCAAACACTATCTAACTAATCTGTTACAGCTGAAGTCCAAAGCCAAGATGAACAAGTTTGTGAAGGACATTGCTCTTCCTAAGAAAAATGAGAAGGTTCCAGCCAGTCAGAAATGTTCAGTAGCTGGCTGGGGCAGGACAGCACAGAACAGCTCTGGATCAAGTGTCCTGCGAGAGGTGACGCTCAAAGTAGAGAATAATTCAGTCTGCAAGGAGAATTGGCAGACCTATTTTGAAACAGCCAACATGATCTGCACTGCCTCTGATGGGGAAAACGCTTTTTGTCAGGTAATGCAGTGTAACATTCAGTAACAACAATCAATCTCCAAATATAATGTTGTAATAGTAAAGGAAAAAATGAAGATGATGTGCTGTTAAAGGAACATGATCACCAGAGTGGTGTGATGTGGTGTCATTACAACCTCAAAGTGAGTCATTTTCCAGTAACAGCACAACTCAAAATATTTTATTTCTCTTATACCACAGGAATTTGCCAACAATTCATTTTTTAATTAAACAGAGTTTCATCTTATATTTTATCCATTTATGGTTACATTTAATATTGTGGTATGTCAGCAAATCAACTTAATTTATAATAGCTTGTGTCCCTGTGAATTAGCTGATGCTATTGCACCAATAAAGTATTGGCATGAGCGCATTCAAATAAACCTGTGATTTCCCTTCAGTGCAGTTGGCACTACTGTCAGAGCTGCGCTGTTACAGAAAACTAACTACTTTATATTTGAATATTCAACACCACTGTGGTATAAAATCCCTTAAGCTCAAAATTGGATTTTTTAGCATCCTAGTGTCAAATAATTTGGTATTTTACTCTATTGTTCTCTCTGCAGGGTGATTCAGGGAGTCCTCTCATCTGTGGCAAAGAACCACAAGGAATAGCTGCATATACCTTCCCTGGCGATTGCTTAAACGCCACGTATCCAGAGGTATATATGAAGATCTCCTACTTTCTTCCATGGATTAAAGAAGTTATAGGCTAAAGAGTGAACACAATGGAAGTAACCACAATCCAATAAAATATACATTGCATATAAGAAATATGAGTTTTCTCTTCTATTGTACACCTATCACATGGGCATTTATGTTACAAATTTATGCTTACTTGGGCATTTTTTTTATCTGGTTGAAAGTTTATTGAAATGTAGCACAAAAGAAAAATCATGTTGTACAGTTCTGGCAGTGTGATGTACTACAGACATGTTATTCAGCAACTTTCTCCTTGTGCTTTCTGTCCTCCTTTTGTGGGAGTTTGCAAGTCAGATGCAAAGATGTAGTGGTGGTGGTGGGTTTGATACACAGCAACAGGAGAAAAAGCCACAAGCTTTTGTAATGTTTTGTACACACTCTGCCACACAGACAGAAATTGTGTAAGATCAAAAAATTGGGGGAAAACATTAAGCATAAGCTATGCGCTATTCTTACAGTTGCAATTAGATTTGAGGCTAAAAGGACTAGCACAGAGGTCATCATTCACAGTTTGAGTTCATGATTCTGTTCAGAGTAAAACACACCATGTGTACTTGCAATCTGAACTCGTGTCTCTGCAGAAATCTCTCTTCTCTATAACCTGAGACATCAGAATGACACAATAGACATATCAACAGACATACAACATATCAAAAAACAGACATAATCTGTACAATAAGTACAGAATTATCTTCCCAGCTTTCAAAGGAATTTAAAAAATAATTTATGCATTAAAAAAGTTCAGCAAAAGTTCTTGTTCAAATAAATTTGGAAATGTGAGTCATTAAGCGCCTCAAATAACCAATGATACAGATTGTATATTCCTTTCTGACAACAATTTTAAAATACATGACTGTAGAAAGCTTTACAAAATTCCAGTCGCAAAAGACAGCGTCTCTACAGAGTTTATTGGTTATCGAAACCACCAATATCAGATTATCAGCTGTTCATGTCTTCTATAGACTTATTTGATAAGATTAGAGAAAGCACTAGGTGTAAAATTGTGGTTTGCAGACACACACCCACACCCACACAGTGTTTATTTATATATTAGAACCCACATCGTCACAACCCTGACAGATGGACTGTATAGATAATGAATGGATGGATAGAGATATATGACCTATATGACCTCTGACCTGTAGTAAGCCATTTCATTATCTGAAAATATATTAAGTTAAATAGACAGTACTCTGAGATTCAGATCTAACTGGTGTGCTGTGAGTTGTGAGGCAGCATCACTATCTTCTGCAACACCTTAATGCCTGAGAGCAATATTTTAAGACTGCATCTTCATCAACATAACAACATCATGAGCAATAAACAAAATTAAGAAACCATGGATCTTTATAGTGCCCTAAACATTCCATATGGAACCAGCTGAGTATTAGAAATGACACTGTTAGGTATGAAAAATTATCAGCTATTGATACAAACCAAAGAACCTTTATTTGTTACTATGTATAACAGCTTTTCATAAGTATAGATCATGTTGTTTAGCTTAAATCAAGAAGCCAAAAGCTATCTATGCTTTGTCCCTCTGGGGAAAAAAAAAAAACAAAAATAAAAAACAGAAATTGTCTTTTTGTCTGAGTTCAAACCCTTGAGCTAAGAAGCATGTAAAGACCCTCAGAGGAAGCCTTTTTTAAGATTGTGTGTGGTCATTCTTGTAGGTAATTGTTGAAACCTTATTAGAAATTCTTTACATGTTGAGTACACAGACCCAAAGTGTTGAGCAGGTACACGCATTAACACACACAACAGGAGGGAGAAGCTCTTAAGGGGACTAGGGGTAGGCTGACTTATGAAAATACTCGAATTAGTAAAGGTGGTCAAATGAATACATAAGTTTCCAGCTAAATGTGTATGCTTCATGACAAGAGTCCAAAAATACCTGGTGTGGATGTATGTGTGTGTTTGTGGTTGGGTTGCAGGGGGGCAGGTTTTTATACCATGGTGAGGACCAGACGTCCCCACAAGGACAGGAATATTTGACAGTTTTGACCTTATGGGGACATCTAGTTCTTTTTTTTATTTTAAAACTTACAAGTTCCATAAAGGTTTTATTTTGGTATGTGATGTTAAGGTTAGATTTAGGCATAGCAGTAATTAGATACATTATAATTATGTCAGTGGAAGATCCTCACAAGGATAGTAAGACAAATGTGTGTGTGTGTGTGTGTGTGTGTGTGTGTGTGTGTGTGTCTGTCATGTAGGGGGAAGAGTGACCAGTTGGGGTAAAAGGTTTTGGGTTGGGGAATATAAGTGTAGGTGTTAAAAGCCTGTATAAAGATGACATTTTGTCCCACACCTCATTGTGCTCTTTTGTGTCTCTCTCTCCCCTTCAGTCCTTCTGTCTCATCAAGTGCTTATATTTTATGCTTCAGTATGGCAGTATTAGGCAGTACTTCGTCAAGTTTTCCTCTCATTTTCTTTCTTCAGTGTAGTGATAGGGTTATAGACTGTGGAAATCGCACATATGCCACACATGCAGTAGATGGTGATTACGTTGATAAAATGCTGGAGTAATCCTTTAATATGATGTGAATCAGTGCTAGAAAATGATTACACTATAAGGTGAAACCAGTCAAAAGTTTGGACACACCATTTAATTCAATTATTTCTTTATTTTTATGACTTTAAAAGAGACTGGATAATGATGGACTGTTGTTTCTCTTTACTTAG
>JAQQZU010024964.1:0-10254 GCA_030068025.1 Parauchenoglanis punctatus | reverse complement strand
AGATGCTGGGATTGGCTCCAGCTTCCCCGCGACCCAGACGGATAAAGCAGTATAGATAATGGATGGATGGATGGATTCTATGGTTGACTGTTCATGATTAGAAACCTGAATGTGAGTTCTGACTAGGGGTGAATGGTTTAAACAGAATAAAAAGTACACAGGTATGAATTTGCCCACCAGTATGGCTTTTAAATTCTGTGCTGTTTTTAACCTGATTTTTGGAATATATAATAATGTTAAATATTACATTTTTAAAAAATTTAAACAGCCATAAATGCAACTTAGAATTTTACATCAATAAGGTTTATGTCGAATGTCACATGACCAAATCTGAAAACCGGCCTCATTGCACGCGCTTGTTGTGGAAAGCAGTAAAAGCAGTATGACCTGATGACGATAGCTGACCTAGCTAGTGCTTATTATTGTTGGCATTTTGTTATAATTTAATATCTGAATGTTGTTGAGAAGAGGAAAATGTCTTTGTCGAGACCAACAAAGCACCAGAAGTGGGATAATCATAACAGTGATTTTCACTGTGTGCCACACTGCACGATGTCCAGGAAGTTAAACTTTACCATAAGTTTCCATCACTTACTAAAGGATGAAACGTTAAGAAAAATATGGATATGTAATGTGAGATGTGAGAATTGGGTAATTGAGTATCTAAAAGCTGTGTGTTTTCTCGCTTTTCCTTATATACCTGTGACAGGCTGCCCTGATGCTGACATCACCAGTCAGCCTGTCTTTGTTTAAAACTGGTGGCCATGTGACTATGGAAGGCTAATAACCAGCAATCAGGAATCAGAAATCAGAGTGACAAGTTTTCTGCCAGCTAAAATGAACTAGTTAGTGTTCGCGTTAACTTGCTAGTGACGTACTGCATTATCCCTGTACCCTCGTAGTCACAAATGTATGAGGAAGCATATAGCTTAAACCCCTTTATCCATTTTGGTTGAAGGTGTTATATATGCCAACCTGCATATGCGATGGACATCAGTTATGCTAATCTTTTGGTAGCTCCTGAAGGTACCTTGAGTAAAACTTAACTTGTAGAGAGGACCTGAACCAGAAGCAATGTGACCTGTTTTGCAAAATATGGAAGTTTGTTGCACATAACCCCCATATGAAGGAAAAACAGCCTTTTAACCTGATAAACACTGCCTCCTATACTTTGTGCTTCTTCGATACATTGTGTGCATAGGTTAAAAAAAATACTGTGAAGATAAACAGGCAGCACTTCGCCAAGGACTGAGCTAAGGAAAGCAAGGTTCAAATGTCACTTCAGAGATATGGAATTGGTATAGGATTGAAAAGTCAGATAAGTTTATATAAAATATAATGCTGCATTACATTTAAATGGTAATTCACTGGTCAGAATTGTCATTTTTGACCTTGGCATGTTTGACAGATGAAGTGGGAAACTTCATATTTTGTGAGCAACAAGCTTCGGCAGTGGAGGAGAGATGCATATTGTTTCCAAACAGTAAACTGTACTTTAATTACTCCACATACATACATGCATACATACATACATACATACATACATATATACACAAGCGCCCACAGTCAGCTATAAATATATATACACACTTCAGGAACACTTCTACACATAAATGTCTGGAAGCTAATGACCCCCACTTTGAGCACCTCTTATAATTGTAGAGGCCAAAGATAACTCGTATTAATCTCGTGATGTCTGAATAAGTTTAGTATTAAAATATTTATACAAATTTCTTTTTCTAAGAGCGTATACATTTTTTATTTTTTATTTTTTTATTTTTTTACAATTTTGATCGATCGAAAATCGATTACAATTTTGATTTTTCTGTTTTTACATAAAGATTGAAAAATCATGCAATTTATTTATAAAGTTTTTTGTTTAGTTCTTTCTCAACAGATTAAATTTGTGTTGTCAACATGTGATATACATACACACACATATCCATACTATTATTCTAAAATGCATTAATTAAACAAAAACACTTTATAAATAAATTGCATAATTATTCAATTACTTTATGTAAGAACAAAAAAAATCTAAATTGTAATCATAATCATTTAAATCTAGATTTTTTTTTTTGCATTATCGCCCAGCCTTACGCTATACTATGTGAAACAATCCTAATAATACAGTTGAGTGCAGTAATCACTGCCATGCAGTTGCCATATCTGTGCCTTTCAGAAGCATTTACATTGGGGCGGGAAATTAGTGATGTATTCCATCACGATGATATAAATTCTAGGCCATACCTTCCAGCTGTATTTCTGACTTTGCCCACTATAGGTCAGGTTTTTTGACTAACCTGGAGTTGAGACTGTATACTGCTGGATGTCTGATGGTGAGCTGCAACCCAATGGAGTGGAACAAGGAAATCAATTTTATATGGAAGATTAAAGCCCCAGATCTAAGATTCTGTTACTACACACAACCAACTCACTCTGCAGTGTGGTAGGATGACCAGTTGCATTTCCCACAGTTGTACCAACAGAATTATCTGCTTCTAGTTCTCGAAGATATGTGAAGGACACAAGGACTGAGTTCATATCAGTGACTGAAATAAATCTAATTGAATCTTGAATCTAGAGACTCATTGGTAAATGAGAATCCAAACAATAACCCCAGAATAGACACCATATCAACCAAGTGTTAAAGTTCCAAATGCTGTTGTAGTGAGTGGATTAACAGGATCAGAGAAAGATGAAATTCTAAACATCTTGTAGTTCAGGAAATGGGATGCTTGGAATAGGACCCAGCATTAGAGTTTCATAAAACCTGATAGTAGAGTATCACACTGGCACCACCTTTCAACTATTAGAGTTTCTTTTCCTATAGACATCAAATGTCGCATGATCCTGATGTGATTTAACACATACAAACCCTGGCAGGTGCCTACACATGGACCTGCACTTCTCAACTCACAGAGATTCTACCACATCTGTTGATGTCAGTTGATGCTCCTTCTCCCATTAAACCTGGTCTGTCTAGAGCATGACTTCTCATCTATATCAAAGATGCCTCTGACTCTGTGTCCCAATGAGCACCTAGTTAGAAGTGAGGACAAATCCTCACACACTCATGCTATTTTGAGCTTAAGAGCTTTTTCTGGGAAGATCCCCTGAACATACTGTGAAGTTGATTATGACGCTTGTCGTTCCCATGTTGACTTGATAAGACGCTTCCATCGCTGACCTTGAGAAAACTTGAAAGCCTCCAAGGCTCTGCTTCTGATGTTATCAGACATTTCAGTCCTGAAACTCCACCCACCTGCATGTCTATAAGTGCTAGACTCTGCATTTGCCACAGTTGAAGATGGTCAGGTCTGTTTTTATGTTTTATGAACACATTACAAGATCCTGGAGAAAAATCTCCTGCCTTCATGTGCCTCTGAATAATGCCATGCACAGACGTCCCAGTGCAAGAGGTAGACAAGCGTCTTCTCAAACAGTGTTGCAGAGGCCGTTGGGACAACAGCTTGCTTGCTGACCTCCATCTAGAACACAAAAAGCATAGTCCCCCATCATCTGTGGAACTTCTGAAACTACATTCCAGGGAAGACCGATAATAGGCCACGGCTATGAGAATGAAACAGCACTTAGGCATCATAAAGCAGACAGCTTTGTCACATGTGCAAAGTGTGGGTGATTGTGATGAAATCAAGCCAGATCTGAAGTAAGAAGCATACATGAGTGAGTATAAGTTAACACTAGAATTCCCACACAAGCTCACCTCTCCACTTTAAGTGCAGTTATCACCTGTGCAACTTTACATTATTATGCAAATTCTGAATGTGTTAGTTTCAGCAAAGCAGCACCTGACCGCAAAACAAGTTTCATAAATGAGCATTAGCACAGAGTTTGTAATTTTTAAGAAAGACAGCATAGATAAGTGTAGATATTGTGAAGTCCAAATTGAGGGTAATGCAAAGGAACGTTTACCTTGGAGACTTAATACACGCATGTTATATGATGTCAATTTTGTTCAGTTTGTTTATAAACAAAGATTTCTTCAGTAACAACTCTGACATTAGTCAAGGTACTTAATGGAAAACTGTCAAAGCCTGTATTGAGGGGGCAGTTGTGTTCTCTAAAAAGAAAAAGTTTTTCCACTTTTCAAATACTGCGACTGCGACGCCCTTATCCAGAGCGACTTTCATAAGTGCTTTGAAGTCTCTATCATTAAATATATTCTGATACTGGCTCATTAGGACCTGGGCTAAGAATACCATCACACTAAAAACTGTTGGCAAGTAATACAGAATTTTTTTTTTGCTAGTCCAAGTACTTCCGAAAGAGGTAAGTCTTTAGTCGTTGTTTGAAGACACCCAGTGACTCAGCTGTTCGGACATCAAGGGGGAGTTCATTCCACCTCCTAGGTGCCAAAACAGAGAAGAGTTTAGATGAATGTCTTCCTTGCATCTTGAGAGATGGAGGAACAGTGTGCTTTTTGGTTCTATCTTGAATTTCTTCTCTACTGGTAAGGTAGGATTCTGACTTTTGTGTACTATCTACTTGACTTGTATTTCAGTGTTAAACAGACTCTTTGCAATTTCCCCATATCCTGATTTTTAAAAAGTGAAGCTCTTCCTCAAAACTGAATTTTATCAGCTCTCCACTGTTGATGCTGAGCACATGCTTCTCAAATTCATCACACTTACTACGAACATGGGGACAAACCAAATAAACTTTTAGCCCATCAGTTCTGGCAGTCATTTGCATGTCAATTTCAGAGACAAATACTAGTCATAAGTTACTCGTGATCATCTGGAAATTAATACCCTTTTTAAATATTTCTACATTGATTACATACATAAGAATAAAACCCCAGAACATGAAGATCTTAATGATTTTTTTGTGAATCTTCCCATACCTACAATAGATGGTCTATACAAACATTGTTGGAGCCTACACAGCAACGCCCCTCCCCCACCTGGGACAGTCTGATCACCTTTCTTTGTTTCTAACCCCCAAGTACTCATCGCTCATCAACCGTGTGAAACCATTGAACCAGTGAAGACCATCAAAGTGTGGCCAGCGGGTGTAGATTCTGTACTCTAGGACAGGTTTAAAGACACGGACTGCAGCAGGTTTGCCTCTCAGGCCACCTGTGGCTCTCACACAAAGATTAACTCTTACATGTACTCAGTACTGGAATACATCAAAACCATAATTGACAGTGTTACTACAGAAAAGCAGATCACAATGTACCCAAATCAGAAGCCATGGATGAACGAGGAAGTGCGGCTTCTACTAAAGGCACGTAACAATGCCTTCAGATCAGGTGACGCTCAGGCCTATAGTACGTCCAGGGCAGACCTGAAGAGGGGCATCAAGAAGGCCAAGCACAGCTACAAGCTGAAGATGGAGGAGCACTTTGTCAACTCTGACCCACGATGCATGTGGCTGGGCATTCAGACCATCTCTGACTACAAGCCTAGCAATTTCACATGGACAGCCATGAATGTCTCCTCCCTCAATGAGCTAAATGGCTTCTATGCTTGTTTTGACAAGGACAACAAGGAAAGGTCTGCCAAAACCCTACCCTCTGATGACTGCCATACCATCACACTCACCCTCATAGTTGTCCATAATACACTGAGCAGTATCAATGCTCGCAAGGCTGCTGGCCATGACAGCATTCCTGGACCTGTGCTTAGAGCATGAGCTGAGCAGCTTGCAGGGGTCTTTACAAACATCTTCAACCTGTTCCTTGCCCAGGAAGCAGTACCAGCGTGCTTCAATAGTGCCATTGCCAAAACACTCATAACTAACGTGCCTGAATGACTACCGCCCTGTAGCATTCACACCCATAGTTATGAAGTGCTTTGAGTGACTGGTCCTGGCACACCTCAAGAAATGCTTGCCCCCACACTGGATCCTCACCAATTTGCCTACTGAAGCAATAGGAGTACAGAGGATGCTGTATCCACAGCGCTTCACTGTGTACTCTCACACCTGGACAACAAGAATACTTATGCAAGAATGCTGTTTGTTGACTTCAGCTCAGCATTCAATACAGTGATTCCCTCCAAGTTGATCACTAAACTTGTGGATCTTGGAATCAGCAACTCTATCTGTAACTGGATCATGGACATTCTGACAAACAGACCCCAGCATGTTAGGTCAGGACATAACTGCTCTACCCCATCATACTCAACACTGGCACTCCACAGGGCTGTGTGCTGAGCCCGTTCCTCTACTCCCATTTCACCTCTGACTGCAGGCCTATGTATGGATCCAACTCCATCATCAAGTTTGCAGATGACACCACGGTGATCGGTCTCATCAGTGACAACGATGAGTCTGACTGCATGGAAGAGGTTAAGCACCTAGCTGTATGGTGCGCGAACAATAACCTGCTCCTGAATACCAGCAAAACCAAGGAGCTCATTGTGGACTTCAGGAAGGAGAAGGGAGACACTCCTGACCCCATCCACATCAATGGCATGGCTGTTGAACGGGTTGCCAGCTTCAAATTCCTGGGGACACACATCTCTGAGACTCTGTCCTGGTCAACCAACATCTCCAGCCTGGTCAAGAAGGCCCATCAGCGCCTCTTCTTTTTGAGGACACTGAAGAAGAACCACCTGTCTGGCGACATACTGGGTAACTTCTACTGCTGCGTGATAGAGAGCATCCTGACCATCTGTGTCACGGTCTGTGACAGCATTCTTAGGGACTCCTCTCATCCTGCCAATAAACTCTTCCAGCTCCTCCCCTCCAGAAGGCACTACAGTAACCTTCAGACTAAAACCAGCAGGTTTAGGAACAGCTTCTACCCCACAGCTGTCTCCCTACTGAACTCAGTCCCCCGCTGAACCTTCCCATCCACACACACTTAACCCTCTACACTCCTCCTCCCCCTCATCCCTCCCAATGACCATGACCATGACTGTCATTCATTCTCAACATTCACTGTATGCTTACATTGGTTACTGCTATAGTTTGGGACACTGTCATAGCATAAGTCTCTGTTATAGTACGTACTTACACTTACATTGTTCACTATTAAGTCTGTTCACAGTGCTATTCTTCCACTACTGTAGATATATTCATAGCACTCTGTAGATCTGTTTACTACACATCTGTATATATGTAGCACATCTGTGTATTTGTCCATAGTACATCTGTTATATTTGCCCGTCTGTATAGCAATATAGAACATCTGTATGCTACACGGATCTGTATATTTGTATACAACAGCACATCTGTATATCTGTCCATAGTACACCTGTATATTTGCCATTCAGTATAGCAATATAGAGAATCTGCATACTTATCTTGTTTGTACATAATCTGTGCATAACTATTCCCACCTCTGTACATAACTGTACATAACTATTCCCATCTTCTACACTACCCTTATCTGTACATAATCTGCTTTTATTGCACTTGCTGCTCTTTGCACTTCTGATTGGAGGCAAAACTGTATTTCGTTACCCTGTATTTATACATGTGTAATGACAATAAAGTTGAATCAATCAATCAATCAATATGGCCAAAATCCATGATTGCTCAGTATCACATGAGGCAAGCCATGCTATCACAGCCATGCAAAGTGGAAAAACTCCTGGGCCCTTGTTATCAACAGTGCATACTGTGCAACTGTGTGTGTAATCAGTGCGTACAAACATTCCTACACAAAGGGTAGAATTCATGATCTTGTACTTAGGAATGTGTGTAAATATAAGCACAACTCTGACCATGCTTGTGCATAGCATCTGGTGGCAGGACAGGGGAACTGCAAATTTCAACATCCACATATGTTCTGTATTTTCTTTCATTAATTTCTTAATTAATAATTTTGCCCAATTAGAAACAGACATAGTGTAATTGGTGTCAAAATCTACAAAAGACATCTGTGACAGGTGTTTGAAAAGGTAACAGGCCTCATCTTGCATTACTGGAAGGTTTAGTAAACCATGCGCTCTGCAGGGAGCACGTTTTCAGAGCGCACACAGATCTGTTTGCTGAGAGCACAGAGTGGTACCTACTGCTGAGTAGGTACTGCTTCTCAAAACTGATCTTGATATTTATGCCATGATTTGGGACGTTTGCGTGATCAACTAAGCACACGAAAGACATTCTGTAACGAAAACTCCAACCCTAGTTTCTTTTCTTTGCTTTCTTTGCCATTATTCCAGTGAAGGGAAAAAAGTGATTTTCATGTGGTTTCTAGAGATATGTTTTGTTACCACATATGGTTAATTGGGGGCGTGTTTGAATGCAGATGAACACGAATGTGCCTGAGAATGATGGTTTAGAGTGTGTGGGATTTATCAACACTGGTGTGCTATTCATACGGATCACTTCTCCCAGCTATATTACATGAGGCCCAAATCTCTGTGCCTCTTAAAAAAGATAAAGATCCACTCAACTGTAGCTCTTATCGTCCAATCTCACAAATTTAGAAACAGTCTCGTCACTTATCTTCTGACCAGACAGGATTTATTAAAAACACATTTTTATTTTTCAATATTAGATAATGTTGTATACCATCCATCAACCTTTTCCATTTCCTTGGTCTCATTGAGCAGTTTGAGTGCTCTTTGAAATGTTTTACATCCCTACCACTGTCTGTAGCTGGTTGAATTAGCTCAGTGCAGATGAACATTCTTCCCAGATGTACTTATTTGTTTCAGTGTATACCAATATTCATTCCTAGTTCCTTCTTTCATTGACTAAACATCATATTACATTTGTAATCGTAAAGCTCCGTCAAAAATCGTAAAATGTCAAATGAATATCTTATGGCACCCAAAGGCCCTGGATGGCATGGTGACACCTGATTTATTTATTTATTTTTTAAGCCTACTCCTGGGCCTCTTACATGCACCCTATCTTACATTTGCTCTAGGTAGGCCCGGGTGAAGACAAACTATCTTGGTGCACTCTCAAGTTATCGTCATGTAGGCCCTCCTCTCTGGCAGCTTTACTTTTTTCTTCAGTTACCACAGCTGATTATATTAAAAATTGCATAGTGGAGTCAACTCTATGTATGCAGATTAAAAGGTACTGTGGTTGTTTCTTTGTACTTAAAAGCCCAATTCACTCTAGCCATGCCTTGAAACCCTCCTTTCTTAATAAATCTTTTGTGGCTTGGCATCACATTGGTATCAGATTTTATTGATTTTTTCTCAGATGGTTTTTTACGGTTCATACCTCTTCTATTTGAGAACATTTCTCATACAATGTAAGATTGTGCATCATGTCTATTGGACAAAACATTTTTCTGAAGTCAGTCGTACTGCTGTAAAGTGACCCTGACCACCCATGCTCATGTTTTGGTCATCCCTAAACTTAAAGAATATTGGTCTCCAATCTTAAAAACTGTCAGGCTTCCTAAATAGATCCATATTTCCATACCTTTCCAGATATGTCTCCTCTATTGAGTGCATAAAGAAACACACTTTTCTGACTTTGCTTGCAAGATGTTTAGTACTACTAAAATGGAAGGATAATTAATCACCAACCCTTTAAATTGAAGTGTAGACTGTGAAGTCCAAATTTGCAACAAGAATGAACATTAATTTGCACTGATTTAAAAATGGTTAAGTAGAAAAATACCACAGATCGTTGTTACGACTACACAAAAGACTGTAAACCACTGTGAATGTTTGTGCATTCTGTGGGCAGATTTTGATGTGCCCGGATAAAAGCAGACACACAAATGCAGGTGAATCGATTGATTTCTTCTTGGTATCCTGTGGAGTGAACACACTGCAATGGCAAACAAGAAGAGGTACATGGCTTTGGAAACTTTGGCTGTCCGGAATAAAATGAAGGATTGCAACTGATGAAGACCTTGCTTTTGTTCTTGAAGAAAACTAAAACAGATACAGAGGTGCACTCTGCACTGTCAGCAGATGAGGACGAGGGTGGTACATTGGATAAAGAGAACAGCAGCCCTCCCCACAGGAAATGTGGTAACACACAAAATCTATGTGGTTATACCAAGCATGAAGGCAAAAGATGGCATTTGTTTGGGTAAAGGAAGATGTTGGTTATGGCATTCTAAGGTATCATGCAAAGTCCGTTTTGTGATTTTTTTTTAATGTTTTTAATATAAAAACCAATTTGAATGATGTTTGTTTCTTTATTATGTATACTTGCCTATTTACTTCCTGCAGTGTAGAATCACAAGTAGACTGCAGAGCTTTCTGTGCATGATCAACATAAGGATGATAACTGTCAGAGACCACACAGTCTATGAAGGCTGCAGAGCAAACCCCTGTTGGAGCCTTTCTCTCTATGAAC